>JANIJH010000003.1:47528053-47549849 GCA_024520975.1 Erythroxylum areolatum
GGGCTGTATGTATCTGGCCCTGGGCCTGGGCCTAGCACAGCCGGTAGACATGAGACCGACCTTTGTGAGATGGGACGATTGGCTCCTGGGTCGTTATGATTGGGTTCGAGCTCAGCACGACCGACTCAACCAGTACTCAGTAGAAGAAAAAGCGTGGCAGCGAAGTAGACAGACATTGGAGATATATGATGAAGCTACCTCAAGCTATTTAGGTGAGGAGCCTGTAAAATGTAAGAACTTGACCAGTAATGATGCATACAAATGAGTACAGATGATTAAAGATAACACTAACCATTCACGTGTTAACTCTTAAGCTGTAATGGTTCCCCATGTATTATAGTAAAAATATTTAATAAAAATTTAGAAAAGATGTAAAATTTGAGGAAATTTAATAATACACAATTTTATCTCTAATACGTAGAAATTAAAGCAGGAGTATTATATTAGTTAAGAGATAGCAACACTTAATTGATTCATATATTAATCTACTTTTTAATCAATATAACTTTTTAAAATTTTAAGAAAACTTTTATTTACATAATTTTTAATAATTACTCGTATTTATGCAGATATTTTTTTAATGCCTGGAGTTTCTAAAATTTTTAAAATTATGAGATTTTTAAAACATAAACATATTAAAAGGGTCTTCATATTTTTACCCTTAGGGGGCCTATTATAAGATCGTGTTTTAGCACTAGAATAATTCTATTACTAAAATTTAAAAAAATGAAAAAACTCCAGGCATTAAAAAAAAATCTGCATAAATATGAAATTAATTGATTAAGACCTTCCATTAGACGATTACATTGCGCGTGAGCATGACACCATTCTAAAGCCATTGCACTTTGATCCCTTTCCCAATCTTTGCATTTTGCGGCCCTGGTCGCTCTCTCTCCCTTTTGTCCTACTCAAAGAACAGCTGCCCACTTCACTATTCCTCCTACTCATTAACAAACAGTGAGAGGCAAAAACAAAATTTAAAGGGAAAATGAAAGAGACCCATCAATCTGATCAAAAGACATAATTTTCTCCTCCTCAATCCTCTTGTTTCTGTAAGTTCTGCAAATTGTGTACCTGGAACTGAAACAGGGAGTGAAGGTCAAGAAAAGATGCAGCAACAAGGGGGCCCCTCTGACTTGGCTCACCTCCAGTCCACCATGCAAGCAATCGAGTTCTCTTGCGCTGCCATCCAGGTCCTCTCTTCCTCTCAGTTTCCCTTCCCTGTACTTTATGACTCTGGTACTGACTCCGTCAGTTTTCTTCTCGTTATTCATTTTCTGTTTGCTTTGTTAGAAATTTCAAAAAATTTCAAAAAAGAGAAGAAATAAACAGAGAACAGCAAAGTCTATAAGGAATCCGTTCAACTATAATCAAGAACAATGCCTCTTACCCATTTTAATTGTTTTATGTTACAAGTCATAATCTTTGCTATAAAAAATTATAGCGTTATTATATTTAGTTGCAAAATACAAGTATAATACTTTAAGGGAATCGCTGCAACTATAATCGAGAGCATTGCTTCTTACCTCCTTTAATTGTTTTGTGGAACTAGTCATAAACTTTCTTCTCTTTTCTGTTTAACAAATGGTAGCTTTGGAGTGTTTAATTGGGGAAATCGCTTGCACATCAGCTAGATCCTTTATGATAATCCATTTGGGCATTTCACTTGCTGTTGCGGTATACTCGAGAGAACAGATTACCTGTTTCTACTGTTCTTGTACAATCTTTAGTGATTTCAACATCAAGTAGCTATCTTCTGACGTTGTTATGGATATAACTGCATATACTTGCAATAATATGTTACGTGTGGGCGTTATGTGTTAAACTTTTTTATTGGGATGTTTATTGGTCTTCCCAAATCAATGACAGATGCAAACGAATCCAACAGCAGAGGCCACTATTCTGGCACTGAATCAGTCGCCTCAGCCTTATAATGTGTGTATATATATACTCGGTATGGAGGTTACTGGGATGACTAGTGTATACATATAAGGTCGCTAAAAGCTATTTGATGTTCATGGTGGATATGATTTTTGTCTATTAGAGAATTCTCAAGTAGCAAATGCAAGGTTTCAAGCAGCTGCAGCAATTCGAGATGCTGCTATCCGAGAATGGGGGTTCCTTTCGAATGATGATAGGAGAAACTTGATTAGGTATATACCTGCAATGCAGTTGTTGAAAGTATTTCTCTTGTGGCAAATTTATCTTGGGATTTACGCTACTCCTTAAAATTCCACTCATTTTGTGTGAACACGTTCCAAGCACAACAAATGGGATTAAACTCCCTAAATTCATATGCTTATTATGTATGAAAGTTATTATTAGGTATTGATTAAACCATTATCCATTATGTAGAACTTTTTGAGTTTTGAATTATTTGTAAGAGCACTTATTTGTTTTATATTGGTCATTACATAATGAAAAAATGGCTTGCAGTTTTTGTTTGAGCTACGTTATACAACATGCTAGTTCACCTGAGGGCTATGTTCAGGCAAAAGTTTCTTCTGTGGCTGCACAATTGATGAAAAGAGGCTGGTAAATTCAACATGTCTTTTCATTTTGTATTACTGCATGAGTGAATTGTGTGCATCTGGAGCACTCAGTGCTTGTAATTGTAACATGCTTCTTTTATGATGGTCTCATGATAATGCATTCATGGTGTGCTTTGTATAAAGTGGTCGTACCCCTTAAGACTCTAAGCATATTTTCATACAAAAAATCATTAAACATTTATGATGTAACCATTTTTGTTGCATTGTGAAGAATTTATAAATTGTCTACCCTTTTCTTGAATGTGCTTTGAGTTATAGTGAATAAATAGCACTTAGTTGTGTCATTTTATATTTATGAAGACACCATTTTGTAAGAGATTAATTAAAAATACATGGCGGATGATTGGGCAATATGTAGGATGTTATGAAATTGGAATAGACGATGTTCCATCAATTAAAGTACTCATACTTGTGATATGGTTGAGCCCTTCACAATGATTTTTAATGATAGTAGAAGGCTTTGCTTCACTTATTAAGCAACGACATGTATAATGTCTAAATGGAAAGCTAGTATTTAGTATGCAATTGGTGGCTTGCAATAGTTCCTATAAAGATAAACCTAAATGTAGGGTGAGTTATCTTTTGGGCAGTTATGTTTAAGGTGCTACTTGAATTTTGAATTATTTTTTTGTTGTTCTTATTTGTAATATCCAACTATGGTGAGATGGTTCAATTTATTTACCCTTAATCAACTCTTATCATTGCTAGTGAATCTACCATTTTTTTGTGAACCTTTCATGTTTGCATGGTATTATATACTTTTCTTTTGTTGTAAGAATCATTATCTTCTAAAATCTCTGGTGTCTTCAAAGTCTTTATATTGGAGACATATATTCTAGATAATTGAAACCGTGCTACTATGTAAACTAGGTTATCATTTTTATGGACCAATTCATTTTTAGATGTTTTAGCCAGTACTTTCTTAGGAACTTAAGTTGCACCACTTGTTCTCTTTCGTTCTTCCATCCATATAGTTTGAACTTGAAAAGATTAAATATTATAGTAGGAAATGATGTCTTCTTTCTATCCTATGTAGAATGTATATTTTGATCTTTAAGGTTTTTATTAAAATTCAAGTCTGACCCATTGTAGTGTTCAAATAAGCCTTATATGTTAAAAGAATAATCCCAGTTGACCTCTAAATAAATAGGATCACAAACTCCAATTAGGATTTTGTTAATCTAAGGGATCATCTGATTTCATTTATGGTTTTTGGTTTTAATGTCCTGATTTTGGTTTTTTTCGTATAACATAAACAAGTCTTATTTGATTTTTAATGTTAACGTAGTTACACTTTATTACTGTTAACAATTAAATAGTAAATACTTAAATATAAATTAATTAGGTAAATAATTTAACTTAAATCTCTTATACAATTTATATTAGTTATTAATAAAATTTTATTATATTTTATTTAAATAAATACTTATACAAATAAAAATATATAAAGTTTTATTTTAAAATTTGAAATATATATATTTTAAAGATATTTTAAATTTAAAGTATTTTATTAAATAATTAATACTTTTATTTTTAAAAATTTATCTAATTATAAAATAAAATAATTTTAATAATTAAATTATATTAGTCATGATTCTTATTTGTAATTAATATTAAATAATTAAATAGTGTATGTTTAGTTGTTGATAAATCATATTGTGACAGAGAAAAATGAAATCAGAAAATAAAAATTAATTTTTATGGTTTTCACAAGTTATAAAAGCTGAAAGAAATTAAAAAAAACAGAAACCAAAAATTCAACCAAATTGATTTTTTAAATTGAATTTGAAAATTAAAGCAGAAAATAAAAATAAAAAAAAATAAAAAAAATAGAACCAAACAGGCCCTAAGTTTATGTGACATTTTTCATTTTGGTGAGGGCTTTAGAGGAGTTGGTAGGCCAATTTAATTTCCATAGTGGCAGTGGATGGATCCCCATTCCCAGAAAAGTGTCACATAGACTTAGTTTAATGAAACATTAATTGGAGTTAGTGCTTTTGGCTATTTGAGGATTAATTAAGATGATCATAACATGAAAACTTATTTAAACACTACAAAATGTTAGGATTAAAATGTACCTTCTGCTTTTTATATTGAATGTCGTGCTTCCACTTTGATGGCCTGGAATAGAACCCTATTCCATATGAATCTTGATGATTTTGTTAACCACCTCCAGTTTGAATTTTTGACGATGAGAATAATTACAAGATTCTCAGTCATCACTAAATCTTTACTTGGAAATTTGTGAATTCTTTGTCTATAGCAGACACTTGCTAACAGCTAGATAGATATCTAAAGTTCATATACAGATTGGTACATGATTAAATGTATACACCTTTCGCATGGGTAAATTACTAACTCAGTTTTATGGTGGAAATATTTCATGCTTAGGCATGATTTTACTGCTGCAGAGAAAGAGACGTTCTTTTATCAGGTATACAGTTTTTGTTTTTTAGCAGCACATTGGCCATCTGACTTGTTTATTCTTTCTTCTTTTCAATTTCTTTGAATAATGTCTTGGCTTATGAGCGTAAGATTTCCTCTTTCCTCGTGTCAATTAGAGTTTCGTCTTCTTTTATTTGAATCATCAACCTTCACATTTCTATTATACTTTTAAAGTATGTCCTTATCTATATTTAAAGTTTAGAATTTTACTTGGTGATGTCACCTGTATGGTTCAGTATGTATTTCTGGAATATTAAAATGTATTAATGCTTTAACAGTTGAGTATGATTTTTTGGAGTTATTACTTCTAGTACTATTACTGTTTATGATTGGTCATTAATCCACACTTATTAAGCATAACTGCAATTGCTTTATTTAGTCATTGTATAAGGATTTATACTCTGAATGGATTCACAGAAGAAAATGGTTGAAAATTTTTTTCTTCTGCATTGGTATTGTGGCTACTTCATTTTTGCTCGAGGACAATCAGATGTTTTGTTTCTGTGCAAATTTATATCTTATAGGTTATCTAACATATCCAGAATCACAGGTGAACCAGGCTATTCTTGGCATTCATGGTGCAGACGTCCAGTTCTTTGGAATAAATTTTGTGGAATCATTGGTACGATATAGGTTATTGCATTTTCTTAGCAGTTTTTCTTTGATATTTCAATGTGTTGCTGTATTCCTGACTTAAATGTTTGAAATATGCAGGTGTCAGAGTTCTCACCATCTACTTCCAGTGCCATGGGCCTTCCAAGGGAATTTCATGAGCAATGTCGGAGGTCGTTAGAGCTAGACTATTTGAAGGTTCTTTTGGTTCTCTTTCAACTTTTAGTATGGTCCATTTCCTGGAGATGATGGTTGCACTTACGATATCTTTTTGTACATGAAAATGTTTTATCCTTTTGCGTTTCCTTCCCTTACATTTTTCATTGTTGGTAGACATTCTACTGCTGGGCAAGAGATGCTGCTGTAAGTGTAACAAATAAAATTACTCAATCTGATGTTGAGGTACCAGAGGTTAAGGTTTGTACTGCTGCTCTACGTCTCATGCTTCAAATCCTAAACTGGGATTTCCATTACAAAACAAGTGGCAAACAAAATGGTATAGATGTCTTTGCACGTGGAGTTAGGGCTGACAGTTCATCTAGAAGGTCGGAGTGTACCTTAGTACAGGTACTGTATTTAATTTCTTGAATATTTTCTATTTAAGTTCTCGAGGTTCTGTGGTGTAAAAGTAAAAACGGTGCAATCTTTAACTGTTTTCTGTTATCTGAATCTTGAGAGTGGCTATTCTGTGCAGAGGGGCCTGAAATTAAGACATTTATCTCCTTAGTATTACTTATCTGGGACCGTTATTTGGACAATCTTTGATTAGATTATTCAGTGAATTTGGACATTGTACTAAGTTTGGGAGTCCAAAATTTTCTGCTTGTGATAATAGTATTTGATCTAGCATCAAGTCTCGGGTTTAAGTCATGGTGTCCTTTATGTTTAGTTATGTGATTTGTTGTGATTTTTCCACGTTATTTGTGAATGAGCATTTTAGACTGAAGTATTTAGTCATTTATGAGCTTTCCTCAATAGCTGAAGTTTCTGTTAAATGGTTTCTTGGCATTACTGATTAA
Organism: Erythroxylum areolatum; assembly: GCA_024520975.1. Taxonomy (NCBI): domain Eukaryota; kingdom Viridiplantae; phylum Streptophyta; class Magnoliopsida; order Malpighiales; family Erythroxylaceae; genus Erythroxylum; species Erythroxylum areolatum. The sequence goes on from JANIJH010000003.1 coordinate 47,534,682, forward strand.
TAGTCATCAGCTTCTGCTTTCGGTCTTCTCATAATTTCACCTTTTCTTTGAGGTTTTTTGAGAAGATCCAAGCATTGGCTTTTCTCAACCATATATCTTTCTTCTATTAATTGTTGGAAACAAGGGATTACTGCAGTTCAAAATTGACTTTATCATTTGAGTAATTCAAGTAATTCATGTATATGTTGCTTGTAGCCTGGTCCTGCTTGGCGTGATGTCTTGATTGCGAGCGGCCATGTTAGTTGGCTCTTGGGCTTGTACTCAGCAGTGAGAGAAAAGTTTTCGCATGGAACATATTGGCTTGATTGTCCAATTGCAGTCTCTGCCCGGAAGCTTATTGTACAGTTTTGCTTCTTGACAGGAGCCATATTTGGTAAGTGATACCAATTGTTGGGCATCTCTCCAAAATTTTTCACACCGTAATTTATCACTCTGTGTGATTATTTGCATATGCACTTACAATCATGGGTTTGCACTGAGGTCCTTTATTGGTGAACGCTAGTTCAACTAAATTTGACCAGAACCTTTCCTATTGATGCTGACATAAAACTTTTGAGCTATTGGCAAGTGCAATTGCAATCATTTGTTAAAAAATTCCTCCTATATTGTAGTTCCAAAGATGTACATTATCTGTAGGACTTCTTATGCCTTTTGGTGGTTTGGCAAGAAATTTTCTATCCAATCAGTTTTATCCCTTTGTTTGTATATAATGGTTGAGTATATGCTTGCATGCCGTGTACTTTTTATATTCAAAGGATGATGCTTGCCTTGTACTTTTATATTAAAAGGGCGATGCATCCTTTAACATAACCTGTAAATGGAAGAGTTGCTTCATATTCTTGATGTTTCTGATAAACCTATATTTAGAATTGAGAATGTTGTAACTAGAATGTCATGAAATATATTAGGTTTAACTCATTTGCTTATTTATTTGTAATAGTGCTTTATTACATAATAGTTATCAGTTTTCAATTAGTGTCTCTATATACATAATAAAAATCTCTAACATTCTTCCTCAAGTTGGAGAGATAATAGTTATCAGTTTTCAATTAGTGTCTCTATATACATAATAAAAATCTCTAACATTCTTCCTCAAGTTGGAGAGAATATTTCTAGATTCCCTTGATTGATTGAAAGTTTAATTAATTATAGGCACCTCAATGTGATAATATTATTTTGTAATCAAGATATTTAATTATATACCATTCTTCCCTATAAATAGGGACTTCATGTACTATGATAAGAGTACAACTCGATATCAGGGCAAGCTGAAATAGGATCTTCAAGAATAAGTGGAAGAAACATCCTGACTAAATGAAAAAATAATAGGACAAAACAAAAATAAATGGTACTGTTCACTATGATACTGTATTATTGTTCACCTATGACCAGTGGCTCACAGCATTATTCTCTAGGTTTTTCTATCTAATTTATATTGGCTATGACACCGTGTATAATAGAGAGGTTACATCTAGAATGGATACATATAGGTTTCAGCCATTTATTTATTTATGGTAGTGCTCTAATACACAATTTACCCACAAGTATGGTGTATCAAATAGACATAATAAGAATCTTTTGAACAGCACATGGAAGTGATTTTTCAGATCAGATTGAACAATAAAAGTTAGTTCTGAATGATGATTGAGTGAAAATCACGATTGTAAACTTGTTCATAGATTGATAATGTCTTTTAGATGTCATTTATCTCCCTTAGACCAAAAATCGTCACACAATCAGAAGGAAAGGAAGACAAGAATAAATGGGAATCAGTCATTGATTGCTGGATTATCACAATGAATAAAAAGTTGTACTCTTATCATGTAAATTGTCCTTATTTCGTTTTCCGAGTAATATGTTTCATTCCATAATCTAGATAACAGGGAGATGCAAGTGCATCATTGGATACAACTACTTTCTGGGATAATACAGTGGATTGATCCTCCAGATGTCATCTCTCAAGCAATAGAATGCGGAAAAAGCAAAAGGTTGTTCTTGTTTATTCCCTTTTTTCATTTTATCTGTTCTGTTTCTTATGTAGTTCTTATTCTTATTTTCAGTGAGATGATAGACGGCTGCCGTGCATTGTTATCTTTTGCAACTGTCACAACCCCCTCTGTCTTTGATCAACTTGCAAAAGCTATAAGGTCAGCATTACCATCTACAGTTCAATAATGTTGCTTCAGATTTCTAGTACTTCATTTTCTGATTTAATAAGGATGTCTTACATCTGTGATTTTTGACTATGTGAATGTTTTATCTTCACGTTCAGGCCCTTTGGCACTCTTATTTTGTTGTCCTCCTTGATGTGTGAAGTTGTTAAACTTCTAATGAATAATACCACCGAAGAGGAAACATGGAGCTGGGAGGCACGTGATATTTTATTAGACACATGGACCACCCTACTTGCGGTAAAACGTTTAACTAAATGATCTCTCACTTGATCCCTTTTGACCTCTTGTTTTGTAGTGCAAACTTTACCTATCTAAATTATTGAACGCTCAGTTTATATCTATGCTTCTGTTTGAGTAGATAGATATGTGGGTGTTATGGCTGAAACTTGCATGAATGATTTCTGTTTGAGCTAAGTGTCGAGGGTTACCTATTTTTCATGTACTGATCTGGCTTTGCTATAGACTGAAGTTCTTTAACTTCTTCAGCCTGTTGATAATACTGAAGGGAATGCATTGCTTCCTCTTGAAGGGGTAAATGCTGCAGCCAATCTCTTTTCTTTGATTGTAGAGTGTGAATTAAGAGGTAAACATGCCTTATAATTTGATTTTTCAGCTAGAACATTGGTTATGTTAGCAATATTTAATTATTTCAACATAAGGAACTCTATAAATATTTCTGTAGTGGCTTCTGCATTAGCAATGAATGATGTTGACGACTCTGACTACCTTCAGGCTTCTATTTCTGGTATGGAATCGGTTTCTTCATGTAACCTTCATTAAGTTCCTAAATGGCTGATTTCGGTGGATATCCTAGTTATTTTGGTTTGTTTTGCATCTTTGGGTTAAGGTGACTTAACATCTTTGTGGCACGGCTTGCAGCTATGGATGAACGACTAAGTTCTTATGCTCTTATTGGAAGAGCAGCAGTTGATGTCACAATTCCTTTACTTACAAGGCTATTTTCTGAGCGCTTGGCACGACTTCATCAGGTACTTGTAATTAGAAAATGTCACTATTTCCTTTGTTGGAGCAGATATTTCTGTCTCTGTCTCATGCATATATTTGTGCATGTGTGTGTATTTCATGGAAACTTGGATTCGCCTAATGTATCCTGTAGGCCCTCTGGAAAAAGTTTTTGAAACTTAAAACTTTCTATGTTGGTTTCATTTCATCACCAATTAGATAGAAGAGTTCATGTGTGATAAGCTATTGGTCTATAGGAGAAGGAGAGGCAAAATGGGTGACCCAGGGCAGTAACGGGCCTGTCATTTTGGCTCCTTAGCAGTACCGGCAGTACCAGTGTGCGTTTGTTGCAATTGTTAGGTGTGCGTTTGTTGCAGTGGTTATGATGAGTTGCTTTTGCGTAGGCATAAGGTGTAGGCTACTGCCATGTCATCTTTGTGAGAGGAGTTCATTACTTTAAGTCATATATATATATATACATACTCGGGGTAAGAAAAGGGCATATAGACATTTTTTCTTATTTTGGGGTCTCTGTAGAGATCAATAGAGGTTCACAGCTCCTCATAAGCGCTGTTGAGTTGTATCGGTGACATTTGCCCTATTAATCAACTTCTATAGATCTATCATTTTCTTCTCCATTGCTTCTCTATTTACCGTATTTGGTTGAATCTATCAAGAGTCTTATCATTTTGGTATCAGAGCAGTTCCGATTCTTTTAGTTGATGCCAAAAACAAGAATGGAAAGTAGAATAGCTTTGATGGAAAAAGAAATCGCAGAAATTCCAGAGATCAAGAAATAAATGAACGAGATGAAAGTGGAGTGGAATGTTTCATTCCTTGCATTCACCCAACGTATTGAAGACATGTTTAAGCAGCATTTGGGGGCGGGACATGGAGCTCAAGGGGAATCAAGCTCAGCGGCAGTCAAATCCGATAACCCCAATCCACCAGATCCTAATACCCACATGGGTCATCCACCATCTGACCCATTCACGGTAGACCCAAACACCAATCCTGAAACTGACTCAACCCCTCATCCCAACCAACTGTGGAACAAGGATAGATTCCCGAGGAAGCTGGAGTTACCGGTCTTTAATGGAGTCGATCCGGATGCATGGGTTTTTCGGGCGGAGCGATATTTTACACTGAACAGGTTGACGAAGGTGGAAAAAATGGAAGCTGCTGGAATTTGTTTTGAAGGAGAAGCCCAGGCTTGGTTACGAACCACCACCTTCACGACCTGGTATCAGCTGAAGACGCAATTGCTTCAGCGTTTCTTGGGACCAGCCTATGAGACAATATTGCATCGTTTATTTGCGTTAAAACAGGTTGGGTCTGTTGCTGAATTTCGGGTACACTTTGAATTATTAGCAGCTTCAATGGGCCAGCTGGATGAGGCCACACTATTGGCTATTTTTGTTAATGGCCACCCGAATTGAAACTAAGAATGATGTACTGCAGTCAAATCACAACCCGAGAGGGCTCCCTTCATATCCAACCAAAACTGAGTTTAAAACAGTTTCTTGGACCACTTCCAAGAACTCAAACCCAAATTCACCCAATTCCCAAACCAACACCCACCCAGTTTCCAGCAATCGAAGTTTAGCCTCTTCAAACACAACCATCCCAAATCAAAATACCAAAACCACCACCACTAATTCCAGCACTTCAGGGACTCGATTCAAAAGGTTGACAGCAGCTGAAGCTCAGGGTAGGAGAGAAAAGGGCCTCTGTTATCGTTGTGATGAACGATGGCATATAGGGCACAAGTGCAGAAATCGCGAACTACATGTGATCCTGGTAAGTGAGGAATCTGATTTGGGGGAAGTTCAGTTACCTTCTGATGACGATGAGTTAAATTCTTTGGAGGGGGTAGAGTTATCCATTAATTCGGTGGTGGGGCTTTCGGAGCCACGTACACTGCGGTTGAAAGGACAAGTTATGGAGGAAACGGTTGTGGTTTTAATCGATTGTGGAGTGACTCATAACTTCATCGCTCAGGCCTTGGTAAAGAAATTAGGGATCCCGGTTTATGACACAGCAAATTACGGGGTTGTTGTGGGGAATGGACAACAAATGCGTGGTCATGGCATCTGCAAACAAGTGGTATTGGAAATGCAGGGTATGACGATAGTAGAAGACTACCTTCCCATTTCGATGCAGAGTTCTGACTTGATTCTTGGGATTAAGTGGCTAGCAACGTTAGGCGTCACGAAAGCTGACTGGAAACGTTTGACAATGTCATTTGAACTGGAGGGACAACAGATTACACTCAGAGGGGACCCTAGCCTCTGTAAGTCGCTAGTTTCATTAAAAACAATGCTAAAGGCGATCCAAGAGGAGAAGGAAGGTGTAATGGTGGAATTTTGTAATTTGGAAGTTGGAAACACGGAGGAAAATGACATAGACGTGTTACCAGAGATGAAGGAAGTGTTAGGAGAATTTGCATACGTTTTCTAGGCTGCTCACAACCTACCCCCATTTCGCGAGCACAATCACTCCATTTTGCTCAAAGAAGGAGCGTCGCCGGTTAATGTGCATCCGTATCGTTACCCTCACATTCAGAAAAATGAGATTGAGAGACTAGTAGCAGAAATGCTTGAAGCAGGTATCATTAGACCAAGTGTGAGTCCATTCTCTAGTCCCGTACTGTTGGTAAAAAAGAAAGATGGGAGTTGGCGGTTTTGTGTGGACTACCGAGCCCTCAACAAAATAATCGTACCGGTTCGTTTCCCAATCCCAAATATTGACGAGTTGCTGGATGAGTTACATGGGGCGAGAATATTCACAAAGCTGGACTTGAAGTCAGGGTATCACCAAATTCGCCTAGAGTCACAAGATGTGCATAAAACGGCGTTTCGCACTCACGAGGGACATTACGAGTTTCTTGTGATGCCGTTTGGACTCACAAACGCCCCAGCCACTTTCCAAGCTTTAATGAATTCCATCTGTAAAGGGTTATTGAGGAGGTATGTCTTGGTTTTCTTTGATGATATCCTAATCTATAGCTACAGTTGGGCAGAACATTTGAACCATGTTCGCGAGGTCTTGAGCATTCTGCGACGAAACCAGCTGTGGGTGAACAAAAAGAAGTGCAGTTTCGCTAAAGACCAACTGGAATATTTGGGACACCTCATATCAGCTGAAGGGGTTATGGCAGATCCAGATAAATTGAGGGTGATGAAAGAATGGCCGATGCCGAGGAATCCGAAGGAGTTGAGGGGATTTTTAGGGCTGACTGGCTATTATCGGCGATTCGTCCGTGACTATGGCAAAATCGCTGCTCCTTTAACCAAGCTCTTGAAGAAGAACTCTTTTGTATGGAATGAAGAAGCCTCGGCAGCAGTGATCCAATTAAAGGAAGCTATGCAGAAAGTTCCCGTACTATCACTTCCAGATTTTAGCAAAGAATTTATTCTGGAAACGGACGCGTCAGGATGCGGGTTAGGGGCGGTACTGATGCAAAATGGACGACCCATCGCTTTTCTTAGTCACGCTTTGAATGGCAGAGCTCGGCTAAAGTCAGTATACGAAAGGGAGCTCATGGCAATTGTCTTTGCGGTTCAAAAATGGCGACATTACCTGTTAGGGAGGCATTTTGTGGTAAGAACAGATCAAAGGAGCTTGAAGTTCTTATTGGAACAACGGTTAGTAGCTCCGGACTGTCAGCGTTGGATGACTAAATTGATGGGATTTGACTTTTACATTTTGTACAAACCGGGTAGAGAAAATGTTGCTGCTGATGCGTTATCGCGAATCCCTTCTCATGTGGAACTTCATCATGTTACTATGGCTTCCGTAGTGGATTGGAAGGAGGTGGCGAAACTTGTTAGTTCCGATGCACATCTGGCTGAAATTATGCAAAAGTTGAGTAAGGACCCAGCGGCCAAACCGGGTTGGACAGTACGCAATGGCCTGGTCTATTATTTGGGAAGAGTGGTGATTCCTAACGATTCAGCCTTGAGGCAATGACTATTGAATGAATTTCATTGCACTCCGATTGGGGGTCATGGAGGTTTTCTCAAAACATATAAACTGCTCATCAGGGAGTTGTTTTGGGAAGGCATGAAAACCGATGTCAAAAATTTTGTGGCTAGCTGTCCCATTTGCCAGCAGATGAAGTACGAAACTCTTTCCCCAGCAGGTTTGTTACATCCTCTACCCATTCCTCATGCTATTTGGGAAGACCTTAGTTTGGATTTTATTGAAGGTTTGCCTAAATCTCGCGGTTATGATACGGTGTTAGTGGTTGTGGACCGTTTAAGCAAATACTGTCACTTCATCGCTCTCAAACATCCCTTCATGGCTAAGAAGGTGGCTGAAGAGTTCATCAGTGGGGTGGTTCGCTTGCACGGTTTCCCGCGATCCATAGTGTCTGACCGCGACAAAATATTTATGAGCCATTTTTGGACTGAGCTCTTTAGGTTGCAGCGCACTCAATTGAATCGTAGCACCGCCTATCATCCTCAAAGTGATGGGCAAAGCGAAGTTGTTAATCGGAGCTTGGAAACTTATCTTCGTTGCTTTGTGCAATCCAAACTGCAGGAGTGGGTATCATGGCTGCCTTGGGCCGAGTATTGGTTTAATATTTCATATCACTCTACGACACATACCACACCTTTTAAGATTGTTTATGGGAGGGATCCTCCACTTCTCTTGCGGTATGAAGCTTCCGGGTCCACTGCCAACTTTGACTTGGAGAAATCTTTACAGCAGAGGGATGCAGTCTTGACTGAGTTGAAGGATCAATTGTGTTTTGCCCAGAACTATATGAAGCAGAAAGTTGACGGACATCGTAGGGGGATCGAATTTCAGGTGGGAGACATGGTGTTTTTGAAATTGCAGCCCTACCGGATGCGTTCGTTAGCTCGGAAGGTTAATGAAAAATTGTCCCCATGTTTCTTCGGTCCTTTTAAAGTATTACAGCGTATTGGTCCGGTGGCCTATAAGTTGGAATTGCCTCCAACAGCTGCCATCCACCCCGTCTTTCATGTGTCACAACTGAAATGCGTTGTCGGCAACTTGGACGTAGTGCAATCGTTACGCCCCTCTTTGACTGAAGGCTTGGAATGGTTGGTGGAACCAGCTACTGTGAAGGGGGTGCGTCAGGGAACTCGAGGCATGGAGGTGCTGATCTCATGGAAAAATTTGCCTGACTTTGAAGCAACCTGGGAGTTAGTTAGTGAGATTCAGCAGCAGTTTCCCACCTTCCACCTTGAGGACAAGGTGAATTTAAAAGGGGGGAGTATTGATAAGCTATTAGTCTATAGGAGAAGGAGAGGCAAAATGGGTCCCAGGGCAGTAACGGGCCTGTCATTTTGGCTCCTTAGCAGTACCGGCAGTACCAGTGTGCGTTTGTTGCAATTGTTAGGTGTGCGTTTGTTGCAGTGGTTATGATGAGTTGCTTTTGCGTAGGCATAAGGTGTAGGCTACTGCCATGTCATCTTTGTGAGAGGAGTCCATTACTTTAAGTCATATATATATATATATATATACTCGGGGGAAGAAAAGGGCATATAGACACTTTTTCTTATTTTGGGGTGTTTTAAGCCCAACAACCTTTATCATTAGTGTAGCTCCTCTGGCCCATTAGCAAACTAATTTAGTTAATTACTGGTTGGTCAATCATGAATTAGAATGAGTGTTGTTGGTGCTTTTGACAAGTTCTATAGACAGTTTGATCTCGAACTAAGTCATTGCACACTAGTTTTCTTTTTTGTTAAGCAGGCATATACTTTTGCAAGTCTGGCAGGGGCCCCCATTGCTAATGAGGACTATGGTAAACCATCCTAAAGCAAACGGAAAGTAATTAGGGAAATTGATTAATTAGAACTTCATTCACTTCTGAGTAATTGCTTTAGTAAGGTTTCTACATCATGTCCATCCTTTTTAATTGAAGCCCAAATATATCATCTACATTAGCTTGCGTATTTTTTACTGTATCTTAAGGTTATTGCCTTCTGCTTCTCATACTTTTCACATCCTCAATTTATTCAAGAAAGATTATGGAGACAAGAATCATCAATTTTGGTGCAATAGAAATTATATTTTAATCTAAGTTACTTCAAGAATTTGTGGAGTCTTAGTCTGCCATGTATATTGATCTGAACATGAAATGCTTCCTACTGGGAATTAGCCACAATTCAATTTCTGAAATTGGTCCATCTCTCATATCATTTGATTTCTTTGTAGGGCAGGGACATTATTGAATTAATTCCAACTTTGGAGGAAATCTATTCATTGTTGTTAATAGCAGGGCATGTGCTTGCTGATGAAGGGGAGGGAGAAACGCCCTTGGTATATGATCATACCTTATGCTAAGCATCAGTTGTGCTTAAACATTAATGTTTTGAAAAATTTTCACCTACCTATCAAAATGTTACATGCCGCTGCTTATGCACTCGACAATTAAATTCCATTTGTGATGCCCTACTTTTCTAGTTGATTGCTATCAATATATGAGGTATTCTGTCTATTCAAACTGCAGTCTATCTTACTACTAGGGTTCATGCTTCAGTTAAATGTGGTTGGTTTTCCTTATTTAATAGTAAAAGACTATTCCTCTTCCAACAACAGTTTCAACAAACTATTGAAATGTCAGAACATGATTGTTGAATTTATAAATTTAGCATCTAAAAACTATGAAAAGTATTTGCATGGATTCAAAGAAGGAGATCTGGAGACTTGCAAGAGAAAATTGCATTACTTTCTTTTATACAAGTTTCTCAGTTTCTTGCAAAATAATTTTGATTTTTAGCTGCTATGCTAGAATTTCTACGGCACTGCCAATTGTTTTTAGTTTAATTTGTTAATCTTTCACTTCGTTATGGGATAACCAGGTTCCACTTACAATACAAACTCAATTTGTGGAAGCTGTGGAAGCTGTAAAACATCCTGTTGTTATTCTCTCTGCGTAAGTTTCTGATTTTCCATTTCGTATGAGTGTGAAATTGAGGAAAATCATCACATTCTTTAAAAAATATTTTGGTAGTTATACAATGGCTGTTTGCAAGATGGGAAACAAAGGAGATGTCTCCATCTTAAGGTGAATTTTGATATGGAAGTGTGAACCGCCTTTGTAATTTATTTATACGAGCAATTTAGACTTATAATAAGAGATCTAAGGCTATATTAGTTGCTTACAGAGAAAGGATTTACTACCATAATTTGGTCAATCGCATTCAGTTTGCTGTCCTAGAAATGCTTGAAGGCATATAGGTGCAGGCACAGAAAATGGTGACTAATTGTTTGAGTTCTTATGGCTTCTTATATAAGCGCCATTTATTCTTTAGCTTAAGCTGGTTACTTCTAACTTAATAGATGATACAAAGTAGAAGGGAAAATGATTTTTTTCTTGAAAATGATTTTTTTCTTCTTAGAAATGATTTAGAATTAAATAGTTATATACATCTTAGTGTAGGAAGAAGAATAGGAAACAATCTCTAAGTATATGAATCAATCTCGTAGGATTCAACACACTCCTAAGAAAGGAAAATGTCTCATAGGATTTGACACTCCCGTAGGAAAGGAAACACAGTCTCCTAGGATTCCACACTCTCCTAGGAAACAAGAACAGTCTTTTAGGATCCCATAATCTTTGGGATATCAAGAAATTGACTTTCCCAAAACGGTATACAACTAATATACAACTTGACACTCCCCCTTAAGCTGAGAAATATATTTCTTCCATTCCCAACTTGGAAATAATATCATGAACACTTGGGAACAATTCAATCCCTTTGTTAGAAGATTTGCTAGTTGGCTTCCTGATGGAATATATGACCTATAAGCAAACCCTTCCTCCAATCTTTCCTTGACCAAATTTCTATCAATCTCAATTGTTTTTTGTCTTATCATGTTGAATAGGGTTATGTGCAATATTGATGGCTGATTTGTTGTCACAATAGAGCTTCATAGGACCTTCCCACTTAACTTTCAAGTTATCTAGAATAATCTTCAACCATAACGACTTGCAAAAGCCTCGAGTAATTACTCTAAACTCTAATTCTGTTGATGACATAGCCACAATATTTTGTTTCTTACTCCTCCAAGTCCCCAAATTACCTCCAAGGGAAGCATAGTAACTTGCGGTTGATCTTCAGTCCACTAAAGATCCTACATTGTTCGCATCGGTATAGGCTTCTAGGGTGAGATGATTATTCCTCTTAATATAATTCCTTTCCCTAGTTTGACTTTTAAGTAAGGCAATGGCTATATGCAAATCATAGATATGAGTCTCTGGGTTTATGCATGAATTGATTAACTATGCTTACTGAGTATGCTATATTAGGCTGAGTTTAAGCAAGGTATATGAGCCTTCTTACTAGCCTCTGGTACAACTTTTATCAACAAATGGTTCTTCTTTCGATTCTCCAAGCTTATGATTTGGTTCCATTGGGGAAGAGACCGGTTTGCACCCAATCTTTCATGTCCTCTTCAAGAGATCAATCACAAATTTTCGTTGAGATATGAAAATTCCTTGCGATCAATGTGCCACCTCGATATCAACAAGTTACTTCAATTTCCCAAGCTTGTTTATGTTGAATTCCTTGATCAGTTGTTGCTTTAATTCCTATTTTTCTTTTTCATCATTTCCAGTTACAATAATATCATTAGCATATATTAAAGTGCTGCCATTCCTTTATAGATGTGTACTTGATGAAAGAGTGTGATCACCTTGGCTTTGTTTATATCTCGACCCTTTCATAACTTTAGCAAATCTACTGAACCATACTTTGGGAGATTGTTCAACCCATATAAGGCTTTTTTTCAACCAACAAACTTTATTACCTATGTCAACCTACAAACTTTATTACCTATTTTTTCTTCAAATTCCGGTGGGCTGTTCATATAGATTTCTTCATCTAGATCTCAATGAATGGAGGTATTTTTCACATCATGTTGCAGAAGTTGTCAATCAAATTGAGCTGCTAAGGATTAAAAAATCCTCATAGTATTCTTTTTTTTTAATAGAAAAAATGTCTCCTAGTAATCAACCACATAAGTTTGAGTGTACCTTTTAGCAACTAATCATGCTTTATGTCTCTCTACTAATTCATCAACCTTATATTTTAGTGTGAAGATCCATTTACAATCACTATGTTCTTCCCTTTGGTTTATCAACAATCCCCCATGTCCTGCTCTTCTCTAGCACATCCATTTTCTATCTCATAGCATTCCTCTAGGCCCTTTTTGACAATGCCTCATAAACAAAAATGGTATTTAGACACATTGAATTTTTTGTAGGTTGGTGACAAGTATTTAAGTGATGTATAATGGGACAATGGGTATAGTGGTCCCTTGGTGCACTCTCTAGTACCTTTCCTAACATCAACAGAAAAATGAAACCATCCGTGATTTTTTCAACTGATTGTGTATGTGAAGGAGGATCAGTTCTTACTGTGAACTCATTTTTAGAGTTTGCTCTAAATTCTTGGACTTGTTTCAAGTTTAGAATCGTTTCTTTTCTGAAATACACCTGTAAGTATCTTGAAAAATCTTAAGAAACATAGATGGAAACAAGAGATATTTCCATATTTTCTAGGTAGACATAGGACTAGAGATTGACGATGAGTTTGGGATAGACACAAGAAGGTCAAATGGGACAAAAAACTCAAAAAATACTATTTTCCACCATTGATGTCACCCCTTGAAGATAGGACTTGGTAAAATATTTTTTGTTTTTAGTGAAAGTGATATTAGATAATGTATCAAACTTTTGTGATGAAGGGTTGTAGCATTTGAACCATTTTTGTGTAGGTGAATAACTTAGGAAGACAAATTTGATGATTCGAGGATCTAACTTTCCTCTGCGACTGTAAACATGTACAAAGGTAGTGCAACCAAATATCCTAGGACTAAGCATGCCCATTTGAGGTTTTGAAGTTCAGATAATATGTATTAAGGCTCTTCTAACGCACGTGAGGGAAGTCTATTTATCATATATGAGGCAGTCGAAACTGCCTCCTCCCAATAGGATTTAGGAACATTCCCTTGAAAGATTAGAGCTGAGTTACTTTGAGGAAACATCCATTTTTCCTCTCAATTATCCCATTTTGTTGAGGTGTGTCAAAATATGATGAATCATGAATAATTCCCTATATTTGAAAGTAGGCGGACAAAATCTGATTAAAATAATTTGTGGAAGTTTCTGACCTAAAACTTTTAATCTTATCCCCAAATTGTTTTTGAGTCATGGAATAAAATTTAGGGGGGAAAAATGCTAACATCAGATTTTTGTTTGAGTAAGAAAAGTCATGTAACTCGAGTACAATCAACCATTAAGGAGATAAAACCAACGAGTCCTAGAAATATTAGAAATAGTCGAGGGACCCTAAATGCCACTATGTATGAAATGAAAAGGATGAGGACTTCTTTTAGACTAAGAGGAAAGGTTATAATTCACAAATTTCATATTGAAAAACTGAGATATTTAATCCTTTGAACAAATTTGGAAACATAACTTTTAAAATTCTGAAGTATGGGTGACCAAGGCGTAAATGGTAAAGCCAAATGACATCTTTATTTAAAGTACTAAAAAACGACCTGGATAAATTATTTGTGATTTTTTTTAGAAGATTCAAGATGATAGAGATTGTTCTTTTCCTTAAAAAGTCCAATCCTCCTCTCCAAACCCTGATCTTGAAGACCGCGATAAGAAGAGAAAAAAATTACATAACATTTAAGGTTGTGTGTAAGTTTTTTGAATAGACACAAGGTTGGCTGATAGTTTTGGCATATGAAGAATATTTTCTAAACAGAGAGATGGTGTAATATATACATCTCTTACTCCTGCAATAGTAGCTAAGAGAACATTGGCCACTACAATCTTCCTTTATCTAGGGCATGAGGTATAGGTACGAACTAAATGTAAGGAGTGACTCATATGGTTTGTGGTGCCAAAGTCAATTCTTCAAGCATTATCATAATACATGTTTGAGGCATTCATGCAAAAAGAAAATAAAGGTGAAGAAAGAAGACAAAGTAATTCTTATTTTTTTTTTGTGAATAGTAAAAGGAATATATAGGACAATACAACCCTATTCTCTAAGTAATAAAATCTCATCTAATTAATAGATTATCAACTAATTAGCTATAGAGAATCAACTAATTAAGATAATTAGTTGATTATTTCTATAATATCAACACTCCCCCTTAAGTTGATGTATAGATATTGATCATGCCTGACTTTCTTACAAAGAACTCAAAATTTTGTCTTAGTAGCCCTTTGGTGAAGATATCAACAACTTGTTGTGTTGTACGTACAAATGGTATGCAAATGAGTCCACTTTCAAGTTTTTCTTTTATAAAATGTCTATCAATCTCCATATGCTTCGTCCGATCATGATGAACTCGATCGTTAGCGATATTGATAGCTACTTTGCTATCACAAAACAACTTCATTGGGTGCTCCACTAGTTCCTTAAGTTCTTCCTTTACTCATTTAAGCCAAATTACTTCACAAATTCCTTAAGCCATCGCCCTATATTCTGCCTCCGCATTGCTTCTGGCTACCGCATTTGTTTTCTAGTTTTCCAAGTTACTAGATTTCCCCCAAATATGTTCAATACCTAGAAATTGATCTTTTGTTAGTAAAAGTCTGCATCAGTGTAGACTTCAACTCTCCTTTGATCACTTTTCTTCCCCAGAGTTCCCTTTAAATATCTTAAAATTTTGTACACTACTTCTAAGTGTTCTTTATAGGGAATATGCATAAACTGGCTTACCACACTGACAGCAAAGGAAATATCTAGTCTGGTGTGAGATAAATATATTAGCTTTTCTACCAGTTGTTGATATCGACCTGTATCTATTGGGACTCCTTCCTTAACTTCTTTAAGTTGAATTCAATAGGAGTATCTGATAGTTTACATCCATTGATAGAATACTCTAGCTTAATCAGCAATAGAGCAGTATATTATTTAGTCAAAACAGAGCCTTAATCGGCAAATACAAAGGTAATTCTCGGAACTCTTCCAAGACCAGAGCAAACACTGCTCCTCAGGGAGAATATTGATTCTCTCTGCCCACT
>JANIJH010000003.1:47549949-47562765 GCA_024520975.1 Erythroxylum areolatum
TCTCTTTCTCCTAGAGTACACTCTCCACACACTAGGCTTATTCCCCATTTTACCCCCTCCTTGATCGGTCCTAACATCCATTCATCCCAATTTCTTTTAGAAGGTCTAGGAAATACTTCCATTAGGTGAACCATCTTTTTCTAGTTATTTTTTTTATTCTCGAAGGTCCTTAAATATCACTATAGATTATAGCAAAGGGTTTTGTGGCCTTGTAAGGTTGTGCTGGGAAAGATATTTGATGATGTTTAGCAATTTGACAAATTCACATTAAAATGAAGATAGATCTTTATTTGTAAAAAACTTCAAAAACAAATGTGTCATATAATGAAAACTTCGACGTCCAAATCTAAAATTCCATAACATAATTTTATTTTCACGAAGTATTGAAATAGAATTAAGACAAGTTCTCTAGGACTGCCTGTTTGAGTCATATCCATTTTCAAGGAAATAGAGACCTCCAACTCGTTTAGCATTGTCAATCATCTTCCCTGTGTTCAAATCCTAAAATTGACAATCACATGAAGAAAAATTAGCTCGACAATTTTGGTTAATAGTTATTAATAGTAAGGGTGAGCCTTAGAGTAACTGGTAAAGTTGCTCCTTTGTGACCATAAAGTCACAGGTTCAAGTCACGGAAACAGCCTCTTTATAAAAATACAAAAGGAAAGCTGCGTACATTATGATCCTTCCCGAAGCGGGAAGCTTTGTGTACTGGGTACGTTGACTTTAATTATTTTACTGATTGAGAACAAATTGCAGGACAATTTAGGAACATTAAGAATTTTGTGAAGTGTAAAATCAAGGGAAAGAACAATTGATCCTTTCCCAGCTATTGTTGAGTAGGAACTATTTGCTATTTTTTCCTCTTTGATTTTCTACACAAGGACTATAGGAAGAAAATAATTTAGAGAACTTGTGGGAAAATTAGTTCCTAACTCCTAGGGATTTGAATGTGGGAAAAGGGGGAGTGTGCATTCTTCTTGTGTATGTGGATGACATTATTGTCACAGGAGATGATTTTGAAGGGATGGAAAACTTGAATCAACAGTTAGTGAAGGAGTTTGAGATCAAAGACCTTGGGAAACTCAAATACTTCCTTGGTATTGAGGTTGCTCGCTCTAAGAATGGAATTTTCATTTCTCAACAAAAATGTGTTAGATCTTTTGAAGGATACAGGTATGTTGGGTTGTAAAACTGTAGATACGCCTATAGAACAAAATCTTAGATTGCCTGAATTTCCAGAGGATATGGCTGTTGATAAAGGGTCTTACCAAAAACTTGTTGGAAGACTTATTTACTTATCTCATACTAGGCCTGATATTGCCTATGCTGTGAGTGTTGTCAGTCAATTTATGCACAATCCAAAAGAAACTCATCTTAGAGCTGTGAATAGAATTTTGCAGTATTTGAAAGGGTCTCCTGGAAAAGGAGTGATGTTCAAGAAAGGAGAGAGATTGATCATTGAAAGCTATACAAATGCAAACTATGCAGGATCTTCAGTTGATAGGCGATCTACTTCTGGATATTGTACCTTCTTAGTAGGTAATCTTGTAACTTGGAGGAGTAAAAAACAGAATGTAGTTGCCAGGTCTAGTGCAGAAGCAGAATTCAAATCTATGGCACTTGGAATTTGTGAACTTTTGTGGCTGAAGATAGTCTTGGATGATCTCAGAATTAAATGGAAAGGTCCAATGAAACTTTTTTGTGATAATAAGTCAGCTATTAGTATTGCTCATAACCGAGTGGAACATGATCGTACGAAGCATATTGAAGTTGACAGGCATTTTATCAAAGAAAAACTCGACAGTGGTTTGATTTGTACTCCTTTTATCTCTACGAGTGATCAACTTGCTGATATGCTTACTAAGGGTTTGTCCAGGGTAGCATTTCAACGATTGATCTCCAAGCTTGGAATGGATGCCATCCATTTACCAACTTGAGGGGGAGTGTGGGAAAATTAGATCCTAATCTCTAGGGATTTTATTCTACTATTGTATAGGGTTTTTATTTTGTATAGGATTTTATTCCATCTGCATATACTAGGATCACACTTGTATAAATAGAGATGTAGTAGTCTTGCAAATTAATTCAATAAAAACAAGAATTATTGAGTTCTCTGTTTCCACAGAACCCAATCATATGATCTGATGCCTCATAATCAGTTATCTGAGAATGATCTGAATTGACACCAAAACAAGAGGCAATTAGATAATTACCTTTTTGAACAAAAGAACAGTTAGGATTTGGACTAGAGAAAATTTGAAACTGAAGAATTTTACAGATTTGCTCTATTTGTTCCTTTGTGAAAGACTGTGTGCCAAAAGACGTTTCGGGCCTGAATTTAAGAGTATTGGTTTGGGAGGTACGATTGTCTCAGAGTTGTTTTTTCTTCCAATTTTTCGACTTCCCATGAATTTTTAAGCATGTTTTCGGAGGTGTGAATCACAGTTACAGTATCACACCATGTCTTTTTGTTTTTTTTTTCCCCTTAGTCTCTATTCCTTTCGACATGAGCGCAGAGCCTCCAACCTCTAATTTGATGTTGCCAATCATCACTTTCCACCTCATCTCCTCTCTCCTTACTTCCATGAAAATCTCTTTGATAGAGAGTAAAAGCTTTCTCCCCAAAATTTGGCCTTGGACTTCATCCAATTCTTGATTCAATCTTGCAAGAAAAACATAAACTTTATTGTTTTCCTCCCTTTTTTGATTTCGAACAGTCATTCGGACAGTCCTGATCATTTTCATAACATAGGTCCAATTTTTGCAACAAGGTTACAAGTTCATTGTAAAACACTGTAACGTTACGGTGTCCTTGCTTGGCCTTCCATAGCTTCATTTTTAGTTCAAAAATTTGAGAAGAATTGTCAATATCAGAATACATCTCTCGAACCCCTTCCCGTACATCTTTAGCTGTTGGCAGAAACATATGAGGTTTTCTGATTGCAGGTTCCATGGAATTAATTAACCAAGCTGTGATCGAAGAGTTTTTGGATCTCCATATTGCCATATTTGGATCGTACAAACTAGGCCTTGTTGTCTCTCCAGTCAAATACCTGAGTTTTCCTCTACCGTCAATGGCCAACTTTATTGTTTGTGACCATTCTAGGTAATTTTGGCCATTCAACATGTGATTCGTCAATTGAAAAGGCAAGTTTGAGCAAAGAAGACCACAATTACATCGTATGTTTCCCATCATAACACCTAGATTAGTCACACTTGAACTGTTGAAATCTTCATTGAAGGGTGAGGAGTTTTTCTGTTGGCCAGTTATCTCTAAGCGATAGTCCATTTAGGACTAATTTGAATGAAGAAAGGAAAAAATATTGTAGAAGAGTTGTGGCTCTGATACCATGAAGAAAAGAAACCTCTATGGAAAAATGGGGGTTCCTAGAAGACAAAGTAATTCTTCCTTAATTTTTCTATGAATAGTACAAGGAATATATGGGACAATACAGTGCTAATCACCTTCTTAAATTAAGAAGAATCAATTTATTCTCTAAGTAATAAAATCTCAACTAATTAATAGAATATCAAGTAATTATCTATAGACAATCAACTAATTATCTCTATAGATAATTGGCTTATTAGTTCTATAATATCAACAAAGGGTTTTCCCCATAGAGCCAAAGAACTAGCACTAGAGAGCCTCTCAAGATATCCTTATAAATTCCTTAATTTCTGAATCTCCTCACTATTAAAACCTATTTTATCCACACTTCATCTTATTTGGGAGTGGTAATTTTGGATGTAGACATAATGGGCACAAGAAAAAAATAGAAGAATGAAGTTCGATGAAAAATGCAGTAACGAAGGCTGCTAGAAGAATTCTTTAGGAAAATTCCTAGGACTTTGATACCATGACTCGAAATAGAAGGAAAATGATTTTTCTTTGTCTAAATGATTTCGAATGATATGATTATATGTACACCTTAATGTATGAAGAAAAATAAGAAACAATCTCTAAGAATAGGAATCAATCTTTTAGGGTTCCACACTCTCCTAGGAAAGGAGAAGCAGCCTCCGAGGATTCCACACACTCTTAGGAAAAGAAAACATTATCCTAGGATCTCACAATCTTTTGGATATCAAGAAATTGACTTTCCTAAAAAGGTATACGACTAATATACAACTCGGAAATGTATTAGATTATATATTTATATTTATGTTTATCTATTGAATTTCTCAATATTAATACTATCATCATACTGTTTGCACAACAATTTTGGTAGTTTTTGTCAAAGTTTTTTGATAAATGGTGTTATTTATCTTTTTATCTCCACTATTTCTTCTGAATCTGCATGCAATCAGAATCAACTATTCATTTGACTTATATTATTATTCTCATGCAGTTCGGTTATTAAATTTGCTGAGCAAAGTTTAGATCCTAAAATGAGGGCATCAATTTTCAGTCCTCGCCTTTTGGAGGTACCCAGCATTTTAAAGATGCTTTATACCTATTTCAGTTGTATCTGACTTGGCGTCTTTGACTCTTGCTGTGCAATCTATGGTAAATACTGTGTTTTCAGCTATTTGTAACATGAAGTCTTGATATTTGTTGTGCTAATCTATCTTGGGCCAATCATGCTTGTTCTCTTGCAAGGAATGACACAGGCATCAGGTGTCCGATTGACATATATTCCTGTTACTTGCATTTTGCCACGTTATTGAGACTATACATGTCATTGCTACCTACATGGAAGATTATACATGGCCTTGATTAAGATGTCTTTTACATTTCCCTAACTGTGTGAAAAACAACTATTTCTGATTACCTTAATAGTAATTAGATTTTTTCTTAATTTTCTCTTATTTAATATGTTTATGTTTACTTCTTATATTTTGATTTTATGGAAGCTTCATTATATTTTACCTGGCCCCAGTACTTGTACCACTTTTGTGAGTTCGCATCCTTTGTAGGCTGTTATATGGTTTCTTGCCAGATGGTCTCATACCTATCTAATGGCCGAAGAATTCGGAGACATTAATTTCTGTTCAGGACAAGGTCATGAGGCTGAGTTTCGGCACTTGCAATCTAGAAAAGCTTTGCTTAGCTTTTTTGGAGAGCACAACCAGGGAAAAGTTGTGCTTGACATTATTGTTCGTATCTCAGTGACAACACTCATGTCATATCCTGGGGAAAAAGATTTGCAGGTACAGATTATAGGACTATTCCACATTAGATTCTTGTTTATTTCTTGTTTCCTGTTTGTAACTTCCATACGCATCACATTTTCATCTTCATCATGGGCCTGAAGTGGATGTTGCATCAGGCTTGCATGGCATACATTTGGATTAGGCAGTTTCAAAGAAACGAACTATTTTCTCTGGGAAAGCATAATGTTGACATAACAAGTAGTTCAAACGATTTTATTGCAGATACATTCATCTTGGTGTTCTTATCTCAGTTATTCAGTTCATTTTGCAATCGCATATTACCTCTTTTGAAATGACATTCACAATCATTTATAGTCTCTACAAAGTTCACCAACAGTATCATTTATTTAAGGTGCTGATCAGAGGGGAAAATAATCCTGCCTCTCAATTACAATGTTGAATTCAATCTCTGTTCTCAATTTTTGGTCTTGGAAAAGGTGTTACAGCTTTCCTGTTTTTTCTTGCTTGATAGGCACTCACGTGCTACCAATTACTTCACGCCCTTGTGCGACGAAAAAATGTTTGTATTCACCTTGTTGAACTGGTCAGTAGCATCCTTTCTCTTTTATATTATTACTTCACCATTATCAGTTATGATTCATTTCAATGTTAGGGTTTTCTATCCTTGTTTCTCTTTATACTGTATTCTAACTTTCATGATCCATGTAGAATGGTGACATTCTTGTTTTTGTTAAAGAAATCTCCTCCCATTCCTCAGATTCTTGAGTCAAGATGGACAAAAAATTTGTTTGACAAAGTTATCTTCCAGAGAAGTTTATGTAAGACTTATCCTTTTGGATATTTTTATGCAGGATTCATGGCGTGAACTAACAAATGCTTTTGCCAATCAAAAAGCATTGTTCTTGTTGAATTCTGCTAATCAGGTAGTGATTTAAAACATCTGGCATATCATTTTTTGTCTTTGCTGGTGTTTTGACCATAATTTTATCATTATATCTCAGTGTTCATTGGCTCAAACCCTTGTTATTTCGGCTTATGGAATGAGAAATTCAGAGGCATCCAATCAGTGAGTCTGTTGAATTTTCCTTGTCGTTCTAGCTTTTCCAGTCTAATGTTTCCTTACTTCTGATAAAGGTACGTAAGGGATCTCATGACGGATATGACAAAGTATCTTCTGGAATTGACTAACAAGAGTGACCTCAAACATGTTGCACAACAGCCAGATGTCATTCTATCGGTAAGCATATGAAGCTTTATATCATTTGATTAACTTCAGTTGTTGTTTTACCATCGTAACATAGAGCAAATATCGTAGGTGAGTTGCTTATTGGAACGGCTACGTGGAGCTGCCAGTGCCACAGAACCTCGAACTCAGAGGGCTCTTTGTGAGATGGGATTTTCTGTCATGAATCCTATTCTAACTCTTCTTGAAGTCTACAAACATGAGGTACCACAACATATTATAAACTCTTATCATTGGTAAATTTGCTTTTACAACATTAACTTGAAACAATGACCCTATTCCCCAACTTCCAACGTTAGTTTCACATGCTTTAATGTATGAAAATTCAGAGTTGCATGATGATTAATTGGTCTCACATGAGGCATCATTAAGGGTAATATTGACGGTAACATTCTTGTTCCTTTTAAATTTGAAAAATGTTGTCATACACTGCTTTCTTGTTGTCTACAAGGAATCAGTGAGAACAATTTTACTGATTAAGCATTTTGGGCCAGATTCAACTGTTTTGAAATTTTAATTACTTTCTAATTCTTGCATGTAGCTCGTTTTTCGGTATATAATAGACTGATTATTTTTTAAATACTAATCATTTGAAATTGCTTAGTCTGCAGTTGTTTATCTGCTGCTTAAATTTGTTGTCAATTGGGTGGATGGGCAAATTTCCTACCTAGAGGCTCAAGAAACTGCTGCAGTTATTAAGTTCTGCATGAGCTTGCTTCAGCTTTACTCATCCCACAATATTGGCAAGGCAAGTTTTCTGCACTAGGCGGACATGAAATCTCACATTCTAATACCTGCATCATTAGCGGCTTCTTGTCATTATAATCCAGGTTACTGAGTCTAGAGTATTGATGGGGCCCAATCAATTGCGTCACTTAAAAATAACTCCTGTCCTCAATATAACTTTTTTCACTGTTCCTCCAGATATCATTAAGTCTTTCTAGCAGCTTACTGAGTGAGGCAAAAACTGAGAAGTACAAGGACTTACGGGCTCTTCTTCAACTTCTTTCAAACCTTTGTTCAAAAGATCTGGTACCATTTCCTTCATTTGCAGTGCAAATGATGTGTTGACTGCTCTGTAGCTTATTGAATAACAATATCTATTTCAGGTTGATTTCTCATCAGATTCTATAGAGGCACAGGGCACAAATATCTCCGAGGTAAATTTGTTGTAAAATGTGCATATATAAATCAGTTAATTGGTTTCTAATATACTTATTCTGCAGGTCATTTACTTCAGTCTTCATATAGTGACCCCTCTTATTTCTTTGGAGCTATTGAAATACTTACTTATTCTGCAGGTCATTTACTTTGGTCTTCATATAGTTACCCCCCATATTTCTTTGGAGCTACTGAAATACCCCAAGCTTTGCCACGATGTAAGAGCTTCTTTATTTTAAGCGAGACAAAATGCTTATTTATCTATGTGAAATTGATAATTGGGCTGTGATTCTCCAGTACTTCTCATTGCTATCACATATGTTGGAGGTTTATCCTGAAACACTAGCACAACTAAGTCATGAAGCTTTTGCTCATGTTCTGGGAACTTTAGACCATGGTCTTCATCATCAGGTAGATGGCTATCCTTATTCTCTCTCAGTCTATTTTCCTCTTAGAAATACTGAATGTTCTGTAAATCCCTTGGAAGAACTTATCCATGCATAAGCTGAAGCGAGTACGCTCATTGCAGCTTCTGTGTTTGTGTGATTGTTTTTTATTGAATAAAAAACTTGAACCAAAGTGTACGCATCCTTTTAATATGCTTTTTAATGGCAAGAATTTGGTAGAATCTCTAAGTAATATGTATGTTTGGATCCTTGAGAATTGTGGCTAATCTATTTTCGCATTGCACTTTTATGGTACAGGACACAGAAGTAGTTAATATGTGCCTAAAAGCTCTAAAAGCTCTTGCCTGTTACCACTTCAAGGAGACAGGTGCTGGCAGGATAGGATTAGGTGCACATGCTACTGGTGTTGAAGACACTCATGGCAATTTGCAGGAAGGTGTTTTTTGTCGCTTCCTTAAGTTGCTACTGCAGTTACTTCTTTTTGATGATTACAGGTAATTGATCTTTTTCCTGGAGTGAATTCCCTTGTTACCAAGCTTCATAAACGATTTGCTTTCCACGTTATATGTTGATTCTCCTTTTACTTCCACTGCCATTTATGTTATCTTACTCTTAAGGTCATTTCTTTTTGCTTACAGTCCTGACCTGGTCAGTCCTGCGGCAGATGCCCTTTTCCCCTTGATTCTTTGTGAACAAGTTGTATTCCAGGTAATTTTTGTGGGCTTTTCCAGTATTGTTTTGATTCTGCCACTCATCCAGTAGCGTTGAGTATGTTTTTAGTTAAGAAAATGAGAATCAAATTGGTGCTCAAAGAATCATGTGTTGTGTTAATAATCTTATCACTTCTGTTATTTATTTAGACACAAGAACAGAAGACTTGTATTACGAAATAGCTCTCTAAATTTATTGCATAACTTGGAGGGGCAGTTTTCTGGTTGTGCTTCAAAAGGTCATTGATGACTTAAGTTTGATGGTAATCTGTGTGGAATTTTAGCATCGTGATACTCCATTGGAGCATGCCTACCCCTTGATGTAAATTGACTGCGTCATTCAGAAATAATTGAAGACATTGAAAACTTAAAAGCAATGCAGTGTCTCCCAGAATTGCTCCCAACCTACACCTGGCAGGCTGCTCCTGCATACTTTGTTATTGATGGATGGATTTCAAAGGATTAATCTATGCGTGATTTTCTTTTGCAGAAATTAGCGAATGAGTTGATACAAAGGCAGGCAAATCCTACATTCAGGTCAAGACTAGCAAATGCTTTCCAGTCCCTAATGAGCTCCAATCAGCTATCTTCTGCTCTTGATCGTATGAATTACCAAAGATTCAGAAAGAATGTAAACAACTTTCTGATTGAAGTTCGTGGATTTTTGCGGACAATGTGAGATTATTGTTCTTTCCTTCTGGCATTGTTTCCAGTGAAAATTTTTGGTGTTAAATGCATATCCCAATATTCTGGGGTTTAGAATCAGCGGTTCTGCTTGCTTTCAGTTGAATTCTTAAGCAAACATTATATGTACAGCTTTGAACTGGAAATTGGAACATTATATGTGCCCTATTCTCGAATCAAATGGCAGAATTTTGTTGTGAATGAGCAATTGTAAGAAGAACGTTAATGGTCTCAAAACTGCCTTTGGATTCTTAATCTTGGTTGATATGTGTATTGTTGATATAATAGCCTCACATGGAAATTGAGAAACATTACATAGAGGTGGGGATGCAATTTTTGATTCTGTTGCTTATTAATGCTGAAATGCATAGACATTTAGATACCTTGGGAGGGTAACATGATCTGTTCCAATGGCAAATGCTGAGGATCTTTCATGCTTCGTTCTGTCTCAGATTTGTCATTTACTTCCAAGAATTATGGACCTTGGCATCATTGCTTATTTTGTCTTGTGTGTATTCACATTTGAAACACGAAAATACCTTGCAAAATGGCTTGAAGACTTCTGTCATTTCCAATTACAAGCTACATTGGACAGTCGATGACGTCAATTCCATCATTTCCAATCGGCTTAAAGCATATGGGCCTGGATATCTAACGTTGAACACACCGTGTGTTTGGCAATTACCAGAAAGTTGTTAGCTACAATGTGATTTTTATGCTGTTCAAATGAACAGTGTGTATACATTCAAGTAAAGATGCTAACTTTTTCAACCACAGCAAAAATCATAGCTAAGAAAAGCGCAAATCCGCATTTTCACAGCAGAAATGATAAAGAGCAGAAGTTGTATGATAAAATAAATTGTTTTAATGAATTATAACAGAGGTTATAATAATATCTATTTGAGATTGAATTTAAAGTGTTTTACCCGATAAATTCTACAAATTGATATAAATAGGCGAAATATAAAGAGCACATGCAATTGTAATACAATTTGAATGAAATAATAATTTAATTGAAATTTATTTTTATTTTTAATTTAAGCAAATTTATTTTTAATTAAATACAATTAAGTTCTCAATGAAATTTAAATCAAACATTGGTTCTTATTAGTAAAAAATATAAAAAAATAATTTAAACAAGCTATTGCAAGATAAAAATAAGGAAGAGATAAAACATCTTATGATAAATATGGAAAGGAAATAAAAGAGTTTGAAGTTATTAATATACAAGGGCAGTCTAAAGAGTGATTATTATAATAATCAATAGGAGAAATAACCAGTGATACACTTAAAAAATAAGTAAAATGATTTACAATTCACATGGATAACCCAACCACGAAGACTATATGGTGCTAAGTTGTAGGGGATCTAACTCCTTTTGAAAGATTGATAAGATAATTACCCCTTCTTTGTTGCTACTCTATTGGAGATGCTAAAAGCTGGTGATTCCGAATGGTCATCTACTTGGTTAGATTTTTTATGGATACAAAACCATGATTTCTATCTACGAACATATGGGTGCAAATTAGTGGGAAAAGGTAGGATTGTATAAGGTTTTGATCTGGAGAACTT
Organism: Erythroxylum areolatum; assembly: GCA_024520975.1. Lineage (NCBI taxonomy): Eukaryota > Viridiplantae > Streptophyta > Magnoliopsida > Malpighiales > Erythroxylaceae > Erythroxylum > Erythroxylum areolatum. Next base: position 47,560,845 of record JANIJH010000003.1, read on the forward strand.
ATATGCTAGTTTTCACCCTTTTGTACAATCAACAATAGGAGAGGGGGCGGTCGCCGGTGACTCCCTTCACCATGCCTTAATCTTCCAGCCTCTTGTAACCATACCTGCCATCTGACTGCTCCCATTCTCACTCTGCCTTCTACCTCGTTTTGTCTCCTCTGTTCTTTCCTATCTTCTCCTTCCTCTCCCTTCTCTTTCTCCCATCTCCCAAATCATCCAACACCTGCAAAATAAAAACACAAAACCCAAAACTCTCTCTCAACTCAACAATCATGGACTCAGATTTCCCTCTTCTATCTCTCCTACAAAAATCCCCTAAAACCTCTCTAAACCCCTCCCCAAACCTTAAACCTAGCTCCAACCCTATCTCCAAATCCACTCTCCTCTCCCCGCCTCAAACTACTGGACTACACTAATCCCCCTCTACCTCCTCAAAAACAAACCCTACCCTTGCAAGAGTTACTATCGTCTCTCAAGGAGCTAAACCTGCTATCGAGAACAATGCAAATGGAGCAAGGAGAACCTGGAAACAAGTAGTTGGGGACAACTCTGATTCTTCCTTGGTTTACAGCCCTCCTGTTGAGAAGGATGGGAGAATTATGGTGGCCCCTAGCTTAGAGGAATTACAGCAAGGCGCTAGAACATGGGAAGCTACCCTAGTGGGTTTTTTAATTGGAGAAAAGGCCAACTTTTCCGATAATACAAGCATGGGCTAAGAAGAATTGGCATCGAAGAGGGCTTATAGAGGTCATGCTTTCGAAAGAGGACAACATTATATTCACCTTTTCTTTCAAATCAGAAGCCTAAAAGATCATTGAAGAGGGTCTTTGACATGTGTCCTAACTTCCCCTCTTTCTACAAACTTGAAAACCGGGAATGGAGCTTGAGAAAATTCGATCGAAGAACATTCCTCTATGGGTCAACATTCACAATATCCCTTTGGAGTATTGGACTACTAAAGGTTTAAGTATGCTTGCAAGCTACTTGGGCAAACCAATTTGCATAGATGAAAATACAGCATTAAGGAAACGCGTTGGATTTGCAAGATTATGTGTGAGTATGGATCTAGCTAAGGAATTGAAGAATAGTATTCCTATTCTCCTATTAGCAGATGGAAATTCACTGCAAGAAGATCGTGTTATGGTGACTTACTAATGGAAACCTTCGCTTAAAGCTCAAGGCAAGGCATGGAAATCGACAGGTAAGTTATTCCTTAAAGGTGATTATTGGGAAGTGATGGGAATTGAGCATCTTTAGCGTACTGAGGCAGAAGTATTAATGGATAAGGAGGAGACATTGCTAGGAGTAAGGCAATAAGTGAAGGATCCTATAGAAACTGCAGTATTAACCAGCACTAACAACAATCTGAAGGAGGAAGAAGCAGTATCAGGCCAATAAAAGGATACCTCTGTTGGGTCCCGTTTCCGGAACCCAACTTCGGAACATGAACGTGAGCTAAATCTAATGGAATTTTCTTGAACATCATCGATTCCTAACCGGTCTCTGATACCACAAGGGAGGAATTCCATACCAAGCCAAACCTCAACAAAAATACCCAACTTCACTTCAGAAATTGAATGACTTAAAGACTGAATTGAAAATTACTTCGTTTAGATAAATTGTAGCTCCATGTCTCTAGTTTGTTCAGAACTAAAAATCACCTCATTCGGATCTCTACAGATCGAGATATCACCAAAATACGGAAGTATGTTCAGACTTTTTCAACTGATCATCTCACTTTGATTCAATCCATCTTTTTCAAATTAATATCAAAACTGACAAATTTTTATGAAGAAGTAGAGGAATGTCTTAGGAATCCAACGTTTCAAAAATCAGGTCAATCGGAGGTCGGACGGAAAAGTTATAAGCAAAAGAGTGGAGAGAGGTCGGGTCAGGGAGGAAAACATGACAATAGTCGACT
>JANIJH010000003.1:47611627-47625666 GCA_024520975.1 Erythroxylum areolatum
AACATAATGGTGTCACCTTCATCAACAGTCGATGTAGAGAAGTGAATGTCAGTGAAATTAACATATTTTAATAATTTTTTAACAATTATACCTTATTTACTAATGTTAAGATTGTTTCCTAATAGGATCAAATACAAGAAAATATCCAGCGACAATCTCATGAGGAACAACCTGTGGACGAGACTCAGACATATCTTGATGTCGTGGGTGGTTGGGACCGTCGTGGAAGAATATTCGACCTGGGCTCATATGCAAACACCTGTTATTCGCGCTCTTCCCTTTCTAGTACATCAGCATCTGCTCGGCCATCTCAATCTCATGATGTATCGGAGCTCCGGGCCACAGTGGACTCATTAAGGGAACAGATAGCTAATCAAAACGAGCAGCTGGTTACTCAACATCACCGGCATATGGAGGACATAGCTAAGGTGAGGGAGGAGATTAGTCTGCAGATGACAGAACAACTTAGAGCGGAGCTGCAGTAGGTTTCAAAGATCAAATAGTCGCTGGAGTAGATGGAGCAAGCAGCTAAGATGAGAGAGGAGATGGAGTGGCTGACTAAGATGAGAGCGGAGATGGAGCAGATGGCCAATGACAAACAGCATGCGGAGGAGATGGCTAAGCTTAGGCAGGAGATGGAAATGTTAAAGAAGGGGGGAAACAGTTCAGAGCATCCATGATCATTACGACAATAATTACCATAACATTGTCATGTGTTTTCAATTAAAAAACATAAGAGATTTGTTATTTCTTGTTTTTTAATAATTAAATTAACCTCTTTTAATATTTTATTAATTATTAATTTTCTCATTATTCTAACGCAACACAAATTAATAAAGTGAATATATAATATAATCATTATTATAAAAACAACAAGCAAAAAAAAAATCAGTCATTACCGACGGTCAATTGTCCGTCGGAAAAGTTACCCTAATTACCAACGGTATAACATACCGTCGGAAAATGTCGTTGAAGATAACTTCGCATCACCGACGGACTGAATGACCGTAGCAATATTTCTCCGACGGAATTGTACTTACCATTCCGTCGTTAAATAAATACCGACAATAATATTTTGGTCGGTAATTCCATCGTAATTTTGCGACGGAAACTGTCCGTCGGTATTTTTAGCTACGGGCAGTTCACCGACCGAATTTTGCTCAACCAATTTCCGTCGGTGATTAATTTCACCGACGGATATCTCGTGTTTACCGACGGAAATGACCGTCGGTAAAACACTGATTTCTTGTAGTGTTTGATAAGGTTTGTAACTATTAACTTATTTTCACAGCTAAAAACCCTTTGCTACAAAATTTTTTTCATAACAAAAACACACTAGTACCTTAACTATCAACTACAAAAATGAATTTCGTAGTTAAAAAGATTTTGCTAGAAAAATATTCTTGTAGCTAGAGAAGAAGAACAATGAAAACAACATCATTTTGATAACGGTCCAATAGACGAAAGAAAAAAGGTCCAATAAGTGAAGATGATAATGAAGTATCTCAAGAGATTAAATCATAGCTGAATAATGTAGCTCTTTGGATAGAAGTTGAGGATATATCATCATTCCATATGAGAGATGTTAATCCCAACATACTAGAAGCAAATGAAGTTGAAGGCAATCTTGTCGTAGAAAGAAATGAAGACCCTATTGAAGATGAAATATACGACGATGATGATACTTTGGCCAAATATAATAGTGATGAAGAGTCGAATCATAATGCAATTAATGATAATGATTTTGAAGATCATGACTATGATGATTGAAGGTATCATAAAAGTACTCTTTCTATTGCCTTAATATAATGTTGGTAACATTTATGTTGTTAATGTGATTAATGTTGATGACTGGATGTATCTTGATTATGATGATTGAATGTATCATGAAAATGCTCTTTATATTGTCTTAAACGTAATGTTTGTAACATTGAAGTTGTCAATATGCATAATGTTGATGATTGAATGTTGTCAATGGGATTAATGTTGATGATTGAATGCATGTTAGTTATCATGATTGAATGTATCATGAAAGTGATCTTTCTATGATATCAAATGTAATACTGATAACGTTTATGTTGTTAATATGGGTAATATTGATGATTGAATGTTATTAATGTGATCAATGTTTATGATAAATTGTATCTTAATTATGATGATTTAATGTATTATGAAATTGCTCTTTATATTGTCTCAAACATGATGATTGTAACATTTATTCTGTTAATGTGTGTATGTTAATGACAGAATGTTGTCAATGAGATTAATGTTGATGATTGAATGTATCTTAATTATGATGATTGAATGTATCATGAAAGTGCTCTTTTTATTGTCTCAAACATAATGTTGGTAACATTTATGTTATTAATGTCATGATGTTGATGATTGAATGTTATTAATGTGATAATTATGATGATTAAATGTAACTTGATTATGATGATTGAATGTATAATGAAAGTGCTCTTTTCTTTTTGATGCGAAGGCACGAAGAACGATTGTCTAAAGAAAATTGGAATAGTTTATGTGATTATTTGACTAACCTAAAAGTTCATGTTTGTTTTCTTGATTATTTTCCTTTATGCTTGCTTCCATTAATCTTGTTAGATGATTTAATGACTAAGTTACTTTTTTTCTTTATTTAGGAAAATTGTAAAAAGGCAAAGGCCAGTAAAAAAAAAAAAGAAAAATTTTCCTAATCAAGGTCATAGTCATTTGTAGTTGTCTTAAATGAATATGTAAGATTTTTGTTTGCAAGTTATACTTATATCAATAAACACTAAATTATTTATTGTGCCTTGTATTTTTGTTTCATAAAACAAAGTGAGAAAGAACTATATAGATAAGTGTGTGATATGATCACACTATACAAAGTCATTCATTATAAGGAAACTAAAGAATGGGAGTTTGAAGAAGTAGAAAACAAATATGTAAGTATAAAAATTTGTTCAATATTTTAATTCATTTATTAATGTAGTAGTAAGTAGTAATATTTGAATTGAATATTGATTTTTTTAAAATTTTAAAATAAGATGCAAGAGTTACCAAAGAAGTCTACGTATGAGGGGAATAGAAATGACAAAATTGGCTCAGCCTGACTTTGGCCAAGGTTGACTGGGCCACGGGCTAGGCCCAAAACAACATTGTTTTGTCAAAAAAGATGCTGTTCTTTTATTTTTATTTTTAAATATAAGGTGAGGCTAGCCCGCCTGTGGCCTATTGGTATATGTTCTAACTATGTGAAAGTTATTGTCTATGATCCCAATTCAAATTTTTAAACCTCAACCTATAAAACAATTATTGAACACTTTCAAGAAGAAACAATAAGCCTAATGATGCATTACAAGTTGAAGTAATCAAGAGACAAGAAACATTAGCAAAATTAGTAAAACATGACATGTTATTCAAAAAATTACTTAATGCAGATTATGATATAAATGAAGAGGAAAGCGAAGGATATTAATTCTATCTCCTATACTTTTTTCTTTCAGTTCCTGTATGTACTATAACTTAAATTTAATACTTTTTTTCTTGGATTACAGAATGGATGAATGTGTAACTGGTGAGTGATTATGATGTGAATGGTAAAGTTATATGATGTTTAATTTAATTAGGACCAAATAAATATTGTATCAATACTTACAATATTTTTGGTTTATTTTAACTAAACTTTTTGTATGATTACTAGTTCATTGACACGGACAACACAAGGTAGTCATTTGATTTATGCACTAATATTTTTGTAATTTTAGCATTTATAATTTGTAAACTGGTCTCTTTCGTTATTGTTATATCGATAAAAATTGTTATCGTTGTCATTTTGTATAGGAAGAATATTCTTTTTATTGGTATAATTTAATAATATTTATATAATTTTACTTTATATATACAATGCTCGATATTTTAAATTAATAATATTTTTATATGGCTTATTTGTATAATAAATCCAGAAAAATATCAATACATTATACATAAAACATATTGTTCAATTTCATGGATTAAAAATGTAACAAATAACGTATCGCAATATTACTAAAAGCATAGCAAATAACATTTGGCTACTTTGTGAAAAACATAGCAATTAACTATATTAAAAAACATAGCTAAAAACATTCGGCTATATTTTTGAAAACATAGCTAAAAACCTTTAGCTATATTATGGAAAATGTAGCTAATAGTATTTAGCTACGAAGTTAAAAACATTGCCAAAACCTATTGGCTATGTTTTACGTTTTCGTTAGTCATTTACAGCCGATATTTTCCCCTCCTAGATTCAATTTTTAGCTACATTTTGTTAATGCTTTAGGAACAAAAATTTTTCATAGCTAATAGTTTTTGTTTCCAATTTTTGAAAATGTCACCTATAGTTTTCAACTATGAGGATTTGGCAATATTTTGTGTGACAAAATGGGAACGTAGCAAATAACTATAGGTAACATTTTTTAGAAAATTAGCTTTTTTTTTTTTTTGCAATCAAAAGTCAACTTTGTTGTAATGAATTAACAATAAAAATATGATAATAAAGGAATCAATGATAGCATCAAAAATAACAAAGTTGGAGTTTCTAAGGAAGACTTTTCATCCCGGGGGGCAGTTAACTTGGTAATCAACTTCTAGTTCTTTGGAAAAGAATTCACAAACATTTTCAAATTCTATAGGCTAGATTTATGATGCTAATAAAAAGAAATTCAAGCATGCCTCACATTGTTTGCTTTCAACGTTGATGCTCATCCAACTTCTTGAGAATAAGCCCACCAACTTCAAAATATAGTCTAGCTTGGAGTCTCTACTATTAGAAATTCGAGATGACATCCAATTTCAATATAATAAGATATTTGATTTCTCTGTAAGTTAAAATTCTATAACCTAATGAGCACATAAATTTAATAAACATAAACATAATCTTATCTCATTATATAACTTGATCTTCTTTCTTGTCATTTCTTTCGAACCATTTCCTAAATTAGTTCATTGTAACTACTGTAACTGCACATTTGTACGACCTCTAATAGCATCGACACGAATGACTTGAGAGAACTCCATAAGTGGTACAGAAAGAGTAGACAAGAAGTACTAGTTACTTTCGAACTTAATCTTATTTGTAATAAATTTGGATCTTTTAGTAATTCAATTAATATTATCCTTTATCTATTAAATATCTCATATTTTATTCTGAAATTTCTCCAGCTTTGTAATCAAGTCAACTTAATTAAAATACTTTTTCTTTTTCTTTAATCTTTCTTATGTTTGATCGATTAAGTTCTTAAATATGTTGACAATAAATATAAAGTATAACCCTAAGTAATATTTAGGATTAAATAAATTAAATACCTTCAAATTTACCTTTAATTCTCTAACTAAATAATTTAGGTTAATTTCTTAGGATTCCCTTTAAGGTTTGAGAAACTACTATAATAGCTCCTGATTTTTAAAAAATTACAAATACCATCCTTGTGTTTCAATTAATATATCTTCTATCCCCCTTACCATCAAGTTGTCATTAAGACCTTATTTATATAAATACAAATAACGTTATTTTAAAAAACTATAGGGGTTATTGATAATTTTTAAAAGTCAAGGAGTACATTGATAATATTCGAAACCATCAATTGGGTAAAATATGTTGGATCCCCAAACTTCAAAACAACATATGTATAAATAGGATTATTAAAGGCAAATTGACAATAGGGAGGACGAACAATATATTAGCTAAGACATATAGATGGTATTGGATTTCTTTTTAAATGAATGACTAATGTGATAGTTTGTTAAAGCCCAGGAGGGTATTATGAATTTAATCCTAAATAATTTATATATATAGATCAAGATTGACATCTATCAACGTATCAAATTATCAAATATTTTTTAATTGCCTATTTCTTATAATTAAAGATTCAAATTAATTAAATTTAATCTAATTATAACATAATTAATTATAAATCTAGAAAACATCTTTTCTAAAATTTAAATTGAAAATCAATCTAATTATTATTCTAAATCAATTTTTTTTAAAATTAATTTTAGAATTAATATTAAATTTAAAACTATTTTAAATTTTGTTTGGCTATAAAATTAGTTTACCTAATTTTAGGATTGCTTTAGATTTGATTACAATAATTTATACTATGGGCTCCACTCGATTAATGGCCAAATAAACATTATTATTGGTTTAGGTTACATTAACCTTTTAAGCAAACAATCCAATACTTATTTTGACACTAAGTTACCATATCCTTGTATCCAAACACCATCCTTCTTCTTCAAACATACACCAGTCTTATCCCACCTCTGGTCTCCTCCATCACAACTCAAGCATACTAATCTTAGGCTCCTCAATGTAGAAAACTTAACCTTATGAAAACAATCATAAACTCAAAACCAAAAACATTTTTTGTTGTTAATAAGAGATTTACAATCTTTTATGCTAGTGCTAGAAATTTTCTAGTTCCTCTTAATGAACCAAACATCACCATCGTAGGATTTATTAATTTCATAAGCCTAAACCTGAACTTTTTAGATCTAAACATGCTTTATCATTTGAGGAAGGAGTTGGGTTTTATAAATTCAAAAGATCTAAAATATATTCTAAACTTTTCATATTCAAGTTTGTGATTGAGAGAGCTTTAATGCTCTAATATGAAGTTTTTAATTATTATTCAATATAATTTGATTTTATTATTAAGTTTTAGATTTAATCTAACTGAGAGTTAGGATTTGTAACTTTTTTATAAATAATTCTATACTTATTTAATAACAACCAATTAAATTTAATCAAGTTATAGAATTAAAGAATGTTCTGATACCACTATTGAAAAATCAATGCAAGATCTAATCCCTATGCACATTATAACGAGAAAAAAACTTTATTGTTTGATTTCCAAAATTTAATCCTAGTTTAAAATTCTATAACATAATTAAGGCATATAAATACTAAAAATATACATAAATTATATCTTATTTTGTAGCTTGTTTCTTATCATTTTCCTTAAACTGTTTATAATAGGATTTGGACCTTTTAGTAATTTAATTAAAATAAAATTCTAAGTTTAATTAATTAAATTTCTAATTATTTTTAATTAAATATAGATTGGGAACAAATAAGATCCAATATCTCGTATTGCTACTTATTTATTAAATATATTCCCTATTTAATCCTAAAGTTTTTCAAACTTTACACTCAAGTTCATCTTAATTAAAATACATTCTTCTCTCTTCAATTGTTCTTTGTGAGTGAACCATTTGATTCCTATATATATTGGCAATAGATATAAATAACCTCAAATTATATTTAGGATTGGATAAATTAAACTTATTTAAATTTATATTCAGTTCTCTAATTAAATAATTTATATCTATAGATCAAGATTAATGCCTAGCAATGTATTATGACAATCTGAAAAAGGACTATCAAAGGGGTTTTTAATGACCTTTTCATTCATAATTTGTCTTTATAGCATTCTTTTCATCACATAATAGTTCGATTAGACATAGAAAAAAATCAATGTCTACTGTATTTAAGTCCAATCATATAAGTTCTCAACCATTAATAATTGGTTTTATTAATGACATTTGAAGTATTTTCAAAGTTTCATTCCACCTTGATAAAAGACTTTTTGAATCAATAATAGGTAAAAATAATAGAACATTCTCCTTAATCACTTTAGGGTGATGAATCCTATATTTATCAGTCAACTACCTTCATATAATTTATGATATATCCAATGATTATTAATTGAGTTATCCTTAACTAAAATAAGTTATAAGTAGTATCAAAATATAACAATCATTATATGATATATTTTAAAGATCTCAAGTCAAAAGATCACTTATACAATCATCATTATGATAATTTTCACAGATGACGTAATGTTCCAAATGGAATTGTCATGTAGGGTTAGTTAAGTTAATCTGTTCTTTAATAAGCATCAACACATTTGTTTAAGTATCTAAATAGTTTAGTCTATGAGATCGATTACTTCCTTTATAAGGAAGAAGTATAATATGTGCTAATCTTTTTATGATTTATTAATGTCCAATCTTAATAAAACAATGATTAAGAACAATTTATGAATAATATATAAACGCAATATGAATCTCACAATTATGATCTCATCATATGTAATTTCCATTACAATGTATATTTATCTCATGGACTTTATCATATACATTTAAACATGTTTAAAATAAAGAGTTCTTTCAAATAATTATATCACTAAAATTATAACTACTCAATTAGTTGTAGGGCATAAACCAACATATGCTTTATCCATGACTTAGATCCCCTTTCTCCTTGGTTATGATAAGACCTTTAATCTCAAACTCAAGATCAAATGCAAGTCCACAATGAGAGTTCCTTATTGATGAAAGACTAGGAATGCTCATGTTTGCTAGTAAATGCCCATATAATTAGGGTCATCCTTTGAAAAACAACTTACAATCAAGTGTCTAAAGGCATCTTCATACATGGATGCTTCCAACAATATAGTTATGATGCATGTTAATCTAAATGGAGAAACTATTGAGAGTTAAGACTCCTCACTCATATTTTCTTTGTGTTGTATTTGTGCTCTTTCTCGTGAGCCATTATTTATTCTCTCTTTAAGCTATTTTCATTTTCTATCACCATTTTCTCTTTTTCCCCTAACTTATTTATATTCTCTCCAGGTTGTTTCTTTTTGTCTCTTTCTTTCAATTAGTTATTATAGTTAAGTCCTTCTTAGTTGTTCATTTGGTCGACTTATCCCCCGTTTTCCTCTCTTTTAATGACATTCTTTTGTTATCTCTCTTCCTCTTTGCATTTTCATGTTCTTTTTCCTTTTCATTTGGTGTATGGTTGTTTGTCCTTTTAATCTCTTTTGTTAATTCTTTTTTGTTTTTTAACCAAATTTAAAATCAATGTTAATATCAAGATACCCAATCAAAATTGATAATTCATAATTAAAACTAACTAGAGTTAGTTATTTCTAATTCAAATATAAACAGTACTAATTAATAATAATTAAAAGAAATTAAAAATAAATAAATACAATTAAGTGTAACGCAATGAAACTTTGGCACAAATTAGATATAATATAATATATACAATCAAACTGGACAAATTCTAAAATAAATATAATATAATGAAATGTATTTTGATACAAATCAAAATAAGATGTGATCACATGCAATCAAAATTGAATAGTAAAATTTAAATTAGAATTGATAAAACACATCTATATAATAGTTGAAATTAAAATTAGTATGGCATTGACTAGAAATTAAGTGAATGATTGGATTGACATTATATGACAATAAAACTCTTCAAATAAAAACCAAATGTAAAGAATTTAGACAAAATTTTAGTATCAATAGTTAACAAAACAAAGTTTATAGACAAGTTGAATGTTGAATGTTTCAATTGCCAAATATATGGCTATTATAAGTCTAAATGTATAATAAATATCAATAGCAATCACAGTTTGGCATCAATTTTGCAAAGAAAGAAGAAGAATTTTTTCTTCTGATGACTTGTTATGTGCAGGAAGAAGTTAATCAAAAGTTGTAATATTTTTATATTAGCAACGATAATTATGTGAGAAGATAAGTTTGGATTTCATACTTTGATGTTAGTTCACAACATTATGAAGTTGCTTTCATAGACAAAAGCAATATAAAAACCCACGTCAAAAAGAATTCTCACCAAATTATTTCTGATGTATTTTTGTTTGAAAAATGAAATCGAAGATGAATTTTAGTTAGATTCAAGATAAGAGATATGAGATTTCCATCAAAGGTAGAGCTTGTCACATTCAAGATGAGAAATGAGGCTTAATTTCTCAATGTAATAAGAAAACATATCGTATGTTTCCTTTATATCTCAACAACACAACTCAATCAAATTTAGTCATAAGACTAAAGGACAAGGCATGGTTATGGCATTTTTCTATAGGAATTTAAATTTTGATTGTCTCAAAATGTTGTGATAAAAGAACATAGTGATTAGTCAACTGCAAATTGAAAATACTCCTTAAATTTGTGAAGAAATTTTTTTTGGCAAACACCATTGAGATGCTTTCTTTTTAAGGAAAAACAATGGATTTGGTTCAGTCCTACTTATATGGATTCATTAAGCTGATACCAAATACAAATAAACATTATTCTTTTAACATTTATTAATGATTATGGTCAAAAGAATACAAAATTTTTAATTTTTAAAGACTTCAATGTGATGGTTAAAAAAGAAGCAAGAATGCCTATAAAGATTCTCTATAGTGATCATAGTATTAAAAAAATTTGTAATTTTTTTAAAGCAACATGGAATTCAAAAATATCTTACATCAACTTATATGTTGTAATAATGTTTAAAAAGGAAGAATTGTACATTCTTGGACATGGTTTATAAAGAATTTACATCAAAATAAGATTTTCGACTAAAGAAGTCAATTGAAGCATTCATATACTAAATAGAAGCCCCATATTTGTTATTAAGAACATGAATCTTGAAGAAGCTTAAAATTAATGAGGACCAAGTATTATACTTTAGAATTTTTTGTTGTATTGCATATGTTGTTTTACATTAAAAGAGGAGAAAGTTTGATAAACAAATGATAAATGCTTTTTTCTTGGTTTTCTTAAACATTCAAAATCATATAAATTAAAAAAATTTATCTGAAAAATTAGATATAAGTTAATGATGTGATTTTTATGAAAAGCACTTTTATACTTAGGATGAAAACAATATCAAACAACAAATATAGGATAATTTTAATGGAGAAAATGAATATGAAAACAGTAACCTTTAGAGAACATTACCTTGTGTCAAATGGGCAACAATCACTAACTAAATACATAATAAACATTAACCCCAATGACTTAGAAGAAGACTTGCATAGAAGATTAATTATAAAAGAATTATGATTCACTTACAAATGTTGCTTTATTGTCAATAAAAAATTATTAAGATCCAGAATGAAGAAAGGAAATAGACATTGACATTGCTACCATTGAAAGATACATTACTTAGGAGTTGAAAAAGTTTCCAAAAGGATAAGAAACCATTAATACAAAGTCAGTGTATAAGACATAATTAAATGAAAGTGGAGAAGTTGATAAATACAAAGCAAATTTGATCACTAAGGACTACAAGCAAGAGTTTGGAATCAATTACAACAATGTCTTCTCCCCAATGTAAAGCATAGCATAATCATATTCGTGATCGTATTGGTAGCATAAAACTCATGGTCTATTTTCAACTGACGTGAAATTGATATTTTACATAGCAATATGGAAGAAAATGCATTTATTAGACAACCTCCTAGTTGTATAAAGTATAGATAATAGCCTAAAGTGTATAAATTTAAAAAGGCTTTATATAAATTGAAAAATCTTCAAGGGATTGGCTGTATAAAAGCTTATTTTTTGGAGGAAGGTTTTCAAAAATGCTCATGTAATCATAACATCTTTGTTAAATTTAAAGATGGAGGGGGAAATATTTATTATATACTTATAAGCTAACAATTTGTTTTATTTTAGAACTTGTTTGACTATGTTTGAAAAACTTAGGAATCTGTGATGCTTGAAGTCAATATTGTAAGATTCTATTTAGGGCTATAACTAATTAGTCTTTCATTTTATAACAGAGTCAAAAGAGGACTGAAAGCCATTGAATTATACTTGAGATCCTTTTATGGGCTCACTCTTCTCAACATATTTATTTATGTGATGTGATTATAATGTAAAGCTATTAGAATATCTTGATGATAGGGTTTAAGCTTATGACTAACAAGCACAAGTCCTGCTTACCATCTTACAAACCTATATGTAATAACTTATAAGAGATTCGGTGTAACATCCCGTTTCCACTAAGGGTTAGAATCCTAGATTTCTGTAATTGAAAAATAACAATGAGAGATTAAAAAAATGCATTTCATACTTATGCTTAATGTTAGTGTGCACCCACATGAACTTAAATTTTGCACATATTACAATGATTTGTTCATGCACTCATTTGACATTTTTTTGGTATAAATGATTATTTTAATGTGAATTATGGATTATGTGTCTTAAAAATTGAGTTGGTGTGTATAAGTAGTGATTTAAAATTTTTAGTGAAACTTGAGAATTTTCTGGAATTAAGAGTATTTTTAGGCTAGAAAAAATGTCAAGTGGCCAGACAATTGATGAATAGTAGCATAAGTAAGTGTCAGATAGCAGTAGAAATTTTGATTAATGACATATGTCATTTAAAAATGGAAGTCAATTGGATTAGAATTGGGACACAAATGGAATAGCTAATTAAAAGACCAAAAGAGGACTATGAGAAAGTGACATGTGGAAAATGACAAGTGTCACTTGCCACACCACTTGTATTAACCCACGATTTTTATTAAGTGAAAGATCCACTCTCATTTTGGTCTTTCACTTGCTATTTACTCCTCTCTTCATTAGCTTCTCTCTTCTTCATTTTCTTTATCTTCCTCTCCTTCTTACGACACTCTTTTCTCCAAGCATCAAAGTTAAACCTTACTTTCTTCCGTCACTAGTTACTTCAAAGTTCTTGCTATCTTTTCTTCCTGATAAAAAACCCACCTATTCTACTTTGACAAGATGATGATCGTGGGATGCATGGGAGAAGCTAGGGTTAAGTGTTATTTGAAGATCTTGAACTAAACAAGTATAAAGCATTACTCTTCTTTATTTGTTGAATGAAACATGTTTTAATGATAGTTAATAGTTAAATTACCATAAAATGAGGATGGGTACATGCTAAAACGTAAATGAGAAATATGAGTATATTCATGTCTTTATTTTATATATATGATGATCAATATTTCATAAGTTGTTGTTGAGATGATTTGAGTTAGAATAATCATTAAAGACGGTGTAGGAAAAAGTGCTGAAAATTTTGATAGATAATGAGTTTTATGTTCTGGTGTATTAATGTGGATCTGTTTGGATGTTTTGAAGATGAACTAAAATGAGTTTAGAGCTAAAGAAAGGGAGTAATGTGGTGTCTTGATGTAACATCCCATTACCTGTAGGAAGGTTAAAATAGTAAATGTGAGTGATTTAGGAGAGGCTTAGACATGCTTCTTCAGCTTATGCATAATATGTCATACACATATACATGAATAGTGAATTTATCTACACATGAAAATAAGTGTACATGCATTCATGAATAATTCCGAGTATAACTGGATTGATTTGTGAATTTTTGAGAATTATGAATGCTTTTACATTGAAAATTTTACGGGTTAGTGGAATTGTGATATTTTTAAATTTTGGTGATTTTAGGATTTATTTTCAAAAATTATAGAGAATTATGGGATTTTTATGGAAAATAGAAAAAAATAGGAAAAAAAAGAAATCAAAAAAATATTGGGAATAATTGGATTGTAAAGATGATAGTTGTATTGTGAAGAGAAGAGCTAAATGAAGTTAGTTTCAAAAGAAACTAAGTTAGAACTTAGGCATTAGGAAAGTGACAAGTGTCACTTAGTTAAGTTGCTTTTGTAATTTGTTAAAAAGTAAGTTGAATTATTTGAAAGTTAAAAATGGGTTAGTGTTATTTCATAAGCTTCCACCTTTTTCGTAGTAACTTTCTCTGAAATTCTTCCCATACATAGAGTTTTCCATCAAACACCTTCTAAGGGATTGCTTTGTTTTTTTTCCTCATCCCACACTGCTATTTGTTTCATCTGTCCTAAGAAAAACCGAAATTGGACAATTTTCTCAATGGAGTACCTGAATTGCATGGAATTTAGGGCTTTGAAATAATTGAAGAATGTGGAGTTTTCAACAAGTAGTGGATAAATCCTTTAGAGTTATAGGTTTATGAAATAAATTTGATGAATTACTAACATCTGCATGACCATGAAATTTTCGTGTATATATATCTATATATGGCTACTATGAAAATGGAATGAAAATATGGATAAATTGTTATTTTAGTTTTGATGGATTTTAGTGATCAGGTGATGTGGAAAAGAATTTTGGAGTTTGAAATAGCAATAAAATGGTGTATGAAGTGAGTATAGAAAATCAAAGAATGAAAAGGTGGTATA
>JANIJH010000003.1:47653870-47667603 GCA_024520975.1 Erythroxylum areolatum
TTATTTAATTTATAATTATTATTAGTAATAAAATATTTATTATTATTTTAAAAACAAAAATTAAAAATTCACAATAAGTATAAAAGTTAAAATAAATAAAATAACTAATTAAAAAACTTTGAAAAAATGGAGGGAAGGAGAGAAAAGAGGGAAGGAGGAAAATTTTAAAATTTTTTGAAAATTTTGAAAAAAGTCCCCCTTATTTTTTAAAATTTTTGATATCAGTCAGTATTTAGATTTTGAATATTTTTACTCAAAAGTTTCAATCGACAATCTTCATGTTCATATTTTTTCTTATTTAACGATTTCAATTTTTATTCGGTTTGTAGGAATATAATTGAAAACGTAAGTCAAAATTAAGTTAAATTCTATAAAATACTGTTGCATACCAGACATTATAATAAGAATCCACCCTACTTTTCTTTTAGAATTTTATGTGAATATCTTTACTTTCTATAGATTTATTTTTCGAAAAATCATATTCTAAATTCACTTTACTTTCCTGCCTACCAACTAAACAGGGCCTTATGATTTTGATATTTGTTTTTGTTTTCAAATTTAGCAAAGAAAATATATTTATTTGACTTTAATCTTTTCTGGTTTTTATAATTAATAAAAATCATAAAAAGTAGTTTTTTAATAATTTGATTTAGTTTCATTGTTTATTTATTTAATATTAATTATTGATAAGAATTTATAAATGATCTAATTTAAAATTGTATATTTAAGTATTTAGAATTATGAATAATTTAGTTTATTTTTTATAAAAATTTGATAATTACTAATAAATATAATTTAAAATTTAGCATATATTTAAATACATAAACTTTAAATAAAATTTTCTTATTATCAATAATAAAAATATAACAATATTATATAAACATATTTTAAATGAAAATCCCTCATATTAATATCAAGTCGGTAAATTTGAACAATAACTCCTTGACGGACACGTAATATTAACATGCACTAATTCTAGTAGTAAAGTGACAACTGATAAAACAAAAACAGGCTAACGGAAGAAACCGCGGGTGGGTGGCCCTCAGATTTGTGCTCTGTTCTTTTTTTTCTCTCCCAGACCCAGTCCTCGACAAGATCGCCTCAAATAACAACACTCCCACGCGACGTCCACATCTCTTTTCCTTTGCTTTTTTCTCTTGTAATCTGGGGAGGTAATATACATTTTATACTTTATTGCTTTTATTCCTAAATTACCCTCCACCATCTTTTTCTTTTTCTTTTATTATTATAAGGCCAACAAAATTCCACAATTATGTTAATGTGTTATTTCAGCGACTATACAAAAAGGTGAGGTAACAAGTAACAAGTTTGATTTTATTTTCTTGGAATCGTATAGCCTTCTAGATAATTCTCAATTTTGTCTTGGGTTTCTTTTATTGATCCCCATCCCATCTCGTGTTAGGTTAGAATTAAGATTGTAATACTAATCAGATGTTACTCATCAAAAAGATAACATAAATATTAGGCCAGGCAACTCTCTTCCAGATTTGCCCTTATCCACACTTGGCCTCTTTGATCCTTTGGTTCATTATGTTTTATATATTACAGAAGATAGTGATTTTTGGTTACATGGAATTCTTTGACTTGTTGGGTTTCTGGTTCATGTTTCAGTGTTAGAAGGAGGGAAGTGGTTTTTCTTTTTTCTTTTTTTTTTGGAGTGTTTTAGGGTCTGTGGTTATAATTGTTTTCATTTTCTTAAATAATTTTTTTTCCTTTTTGCTTTGCTGGGTTTTGGATGTAGAGGACGGTTAGGTTGCCTTCTGTTTGTTATTTGGGTTAGGGTTAGGGTTAGGGTTTGGGATAGGTTAGATCTGGTTAAATTTTGGATTTATTCCCGTTTTGAATGAGTTTCATCTTCTGATTCTAAAGTTTAGAATTTGCCTCTTTTTTAAAATAAAAAAATCGAATTAGAATTTTTTTAATTGTTTATTTGATATCTGGGTGTGGTCAAACTGGAAATTTGAGCTGGCTGTTGAGTGAACTGGAAAATTCCAAGCTTCTGATCAGGAACATGTAAGCTCTGATTTTTATTTTGTTTAGATCTCTTCGACTTTCATCTTTTTTTTTAAAAAATTTATTGGGCTTTGTCTGAAATGGGTCTTCAATAGCTTATATATGGTAACTTCTTTGCTATTGTTTAAGTTGTCGATTTTCACTTAATTGATGATCGGTGTGTGATTTGACCTCTTAAATTGTCAGTATCACTTTTACTGATATTGATTATGAGTTAGGTTTAGGAATTTGACATGGTTCAATTGAATAATACCCCAATAATTTCAGTAGGGATCAAAAGGCATTTCAATGCATTTGGTTAAATATATACTAAGGGCTGCAAGTTGATCTGCTCGTGCAGCTCAAGTTCAGGTGACCTTCATAGATATTTCTAAACCAATGGGTATGTATAGCTTAAGTAAGAAGTCTAATTTGGGGATTGAATTACTACGCAGAACCATTTTTACGTTTGTTTTACTTAAATTAGTAGGGGCCTTCTCCCATTTGTCCTGAAAATAATGGTTGAATGGTCGACCAAGAACGAAAAACATTTCCCATTTTCCCTTTTTCTGCCAGTTTCTCTTTCAAAGTTGAAAGGCCTGTGGTTGCATAACCCATCCATGCTGTAGATAATGTTTAATCATCTTTTGGCCATTAGTGATACAAAACATGTCTGCTTATGGCATAATTGTTACCGAACTACAAATGGATGTCCATTGATGGTAAAGGATAAGTCTGAGAGAAACGCATAACACAAGTCATGCTGTCATACTGTAGTGAAAAGATTTGATGTTGTTTTCCTTTAACATGCAGATCACTAGTTGCATTGACATATGTTGAATATTGTTCTGCAGTATTAATGGGAACTGAGCTCCTGAGAGTTCACGTGAAGGAAGAAAATGAGGATATTCCATCAGTTCCTCCTGGTTTTGAGTCTTTTGGTGCTTTCACCTTGAAGAGAGTACATGATGTTCAGAAACAAGAAAGTCAAAATACAACTAGTTATTCAGCTACTGCCAGTTCTTCTGAATCACATGCAGTTCAGATGGATATGGACTCCGACAGTTGTGGCACAAAAAGTACAAGGTCCCTTCGTCGTAGATCTTGTATAAACTATGGGCGATTGTGTAACAGTTCAGAGGATGAGTCTGATTTTGGAAAGCCACATCAGGTTAGCTTCTATATGCTATTATCATTTATGATTGAAAATAAACTTCACCATCTATGTACCTTTAAGTGCATTTGATAACATCAAAATACATTTCAAAATGTTGATATTATTATTTACATACTGACTTCATGTCATTTATGTTGCAGAATCACATTTTAAGGTCTCATCTTCCTAAAGGAGTTATCCGTGGTTGCGCAAACTGCAGTAATTGCCAAAAGGTTATTTGTGTCTATCTGTAGTGTGGGGAGCCTTTCATTCAGTTTAATCAGTTGGCGCGATTCTCCTATGACTATGATTTACTAAAATTTCCTGACTAGTGTCTATAAAACTAATAAACCACTGTATTATAGCTATCACTGAACGCCAGGGTTGTTAATACACCAATATCTTGGAGAGAGTACACACAGAACAGTAGGGCTAGCACATTTTGAGTTGCAGTATAATGTCTTCCTGACATGATGTGATTTTGGGAAGTTTAGATTTTTTCTTATATGAGCCTTTGGTTCAGGTCACAGCAAGATGGCGTCCAGAACATAGTTGCAGGCCAGATCTTGAGAATGCTCCTGTATTCTATCCAACTGAAGAGGTCAGTGCATAAGTTTTATGTACACATACACACACACATATGGAACACGACAATGTTATGTTTGTGGGAGAGGTAAAATTTAGATTGAGCTGTAAGGCGCACTAGTGTTGTCTTCTAATATTTTAGATAGTGGAACTGGAACACCTCTGATTTCCTTCCCTTACTTGATTGTAGATTTTTTTACTTTGGTCTTTGAGAATTTGGATTTTTGAATGTGCATATAAATCTTCTCAGGAATTTGAACATACATTGAACTATATTGCCAAGATAAGGCCAAAAGCTGAACCGTATGGAATATGTCGCATTGTCCCCCCTCCATCTTGGAAACCTCCTTGTCCGCTTAAGGAAAAAAACAAATGGGAGGGTTCTAGGTTTGCAACACGTGTTCAGAGGGTTGACAAGTTACAGAATCGTGATTCCATGAGAAAAATGTCAGGGATGTATAATCAGACAAAGAAAAAAAGGAGAAGATGCATGAGAATGGCTTCAGAGAGTAGGATGGATGGTGGAAATATTCATGGGTCTTCAGATGCTGGAGGCTCTGAGGCCGAGACATTTGGTTTCGAACCCGGTCCGGAGTTTTCCCTGAAAACATTTCAGAAATATGCTGATGAATTCAAGGCGCAGTACTTTAGTAAGAATGATAATATTGTGGACAAAGAAGGTAACATGACAGACCATAATAAATCTGAGCTTTCAGTAGAAAATATTGAGGGTGAATATTGGCGTATAGTAGAAAAAGCGACTGAAGAAATAGAGGTAATTACTATGGGTCTAAAAGGTTCATGTCATTAGTTATGTTTCTCTTTGCAATTTTCTCTTTGTTCTATACCACTTTCTTTCCTTTCTTTCAAAGTCAGCTGTAAAATTGTGTTTTATAGGTCCTCTATGGAGCTGATCTGGAAACCGGAGCTTTTGGCAGTGGGTTCCCAAAATTCCCCGCTCAAAAGGGTTCTATAACAGATGAAAGATATCAAAGATCAGGCTGGAACTTGAATAACTTTCCAAGGCTTCCTGGATCAGTTCTTTCCTATGAAACTGGTGATATATCTGGTGTTTTGGTGCCATGGCTTTATATAGGAATGTGCTTTTCTTCGTTTTGTTGGGTAAGACCAATTCATATTTGTGTTTGTGAGTTGTAACTGAAGTTTTGGTTTGATACGAACATGAATCATCAATCATAGCAAACAAATGAGCAGGATAGATGGGAAAACAATATGGTTTGATGTTTCATGGACAATGTCTATCAATATATTTTTGGCAAATAGTATTTGTGTTATGGTGTTGTCAGTTTCATGTGCTTGCAAGTCATTTATGCTTAGATTAGGTGTAGGTAGCATGTCCATGTATATTATTAAAACAAAAACTAGAAGATGATAAGATGGTTCCCAGTTTGCAATTACACTGTTCAGTGAGCAGTGAATGAGTTCTTTTTTACTCTATGCTATATATCCCAAGTTTCAGACGAAATAAATGTATCAGATATAATACTTTTGACTTGTCTACAGTCATGTATCGAGCTTAAATGGTTGCAGTTGTATGCTAATGCTCCTGTATTCCCTTTTGATTGAGAGCAGCATGTTGAAGATCATCACTTGTATTCGCTCAATTACATGCATTGGGGTGAGCCAAAATTGTGGTATGGTGTCCCTGGGAAGGATGCTATTAAACTGGAAGAGGCTATGAGAAAGCATTTGCCTGATCTGTTTGAAGAACAACCTGATTTGCTTCATAAGCTGGTAACTTGTCCGTAAATTGTCCATCATCTTAGTTGTTTGTAACAGCAATTTGTACAGTGAAATTTTGTTTGGATATGTCATTTCTCAAGCGGCAAAAGTCAAAGTGATAGCACTTCTGATCTTTGATAAGTATTGGTAACTAATTGTTCTCAGCTGGTTTTGATTTACATAATTGAATTCTCTTTACAACTAATCTGCTTGCTTTAACGATAGATTGGTAGTTAAACTTTTGACCTTACATTAACCTGCCAGTCTTACTCTAGGTTGAGGTATGATTGAAGCTATATAGCCCAAAAATGTTTTAATGTCTTCTGGTTTACTTCCAATGACCTTGCCATCGTTGATTTCAAACATTGAAGCCCCAATGGGAAGTTGAATCTAGCAACATGCCCTGTGATTTACAGGGTTTATGAGTTATGAAGTTTGGATGTTCCAAAAGAAGTATAAGAGCATAATAATTTCTTATCCTGAATTTGTTTGGTTGATTAGTTACGCTGGACCTTTATTAGATTTCTCTGTTCTTTTGACACTCGAGGGATTGTTTGTTTCTATTTTGGTTTTTGGTTCTCTGGATTTCGTTTTCAAATTCAATAAAGAAAACCTGTTTTTTTTTTTAAAGTTTATGGATTATGTTTTTGGTTTAATTACTAATAAAACTTTTTATTAATATAACTTAATTATTTAATTACTTTCAATTTTATTTTTTAAAAGAATATTTTTAATTTTAATAACTATCTAATAAATATAAATTTGAAATATCTTAAAATATATATATTTTAAATAAGATTAGTTTTAATAGTTAAAAAATATATTAACAAATAAATTTTAATCTATAAATAAAAATTTACTTATTAAACTTTATTTTAATGAAATATATTAAAATTTTGCAGTAATATTATTAATAAATATTATATAAGAGATTAAGTAAAATTATTTAATCAATTTGTAAAATTATTAAGTTTTATGTAATATTTAATTATTATCAGTAATAAGAATATAAACACATTAACAATTACACAAGTTTTGGTTTTTGTTTTAACAAAATAAAGACTAAAAATAGGAAAAGGAAACCAAAAATTAATAGAAAAACAAAGGTGAATTCAAACATTCCCAAAGTTTGCCAATTTTGTCAGTACTACTACTTTGTGCTTTGCTTCCATCTTTGCTAGCTTCAGCGGCTATCTTTTTGGGGATTTTGAAATTTGTTGAGTTTACTTCTTTACTTCAATTCTGTTTACATATTGTGTTTAAAAAGATTGAATAAAACCTTACTTCTTCCTTGTGGTGCTTGATGAAGGGGTAAATGGACCTTTAAGTTTCTCAATATTTTTATGATGGATGATCCTGAATTAATTAATGAAAAAATTGCTTTTCAGTTTAGGACTGTCCTCCTAGATTAATAGCCCTAAGCATGCTCTGAATTTGTTACTTGTAGGTAACACAGCTTTCTCCTTCTGTACTAAAATCAGAAGAGGTATCTGTCTATCGATGCGTTCAGAATGCTGGAGAGTTTGTTCTAACTTTTCCTCGAGCTTATCATTCGGGGTTTAACTGTGGCTTCAATTGTGCGGAGGCAGTAAATGTAGCTCCTGTTGACTGGTTACCCCATGGACAAATTGCTATAGAGCTCTACCGGGAGCAAGGACGAAGGACTTCTATCTCCCATGATAAACTTTTACTTGGAGCAGCAAGGGAAGCAGTAAAAGCTCATTGGGAACTTAATTTAATGAAGAAGACTTCATTAGAAAACTTAAGATGGAAAGAAGTGTGTGGAAGGGATGGAATATTAGCAAATGCACTCAAGGTAAACTACCACCCTTGTTTGATTTCATTCCATAGTTCTTTGATTTGAAGTTCAATTCTCTAGAAAACCTGTCTTTTCATGTTTGAAGGTGATTTGGCTACCTATGACATGTAGCAACATATAAAGGAACTAAGTAAACATGCCAACTATAGAAAATTTTGGAATTTTTTGACATTATCAAATTGGTTGTGGGATAGCATTCACTTTCATGGTTCCAATTGGTGAAATATGGCCTGCAGTTGGATGTTTATAGCAGCACTGTGATTGGAAATTCATGCCAACTAACTGTATATAACTAACTTCACGTAATAAGTACTAAGCAAATGGAGTTGCCTTCACCTAGTTTATATGCTCTAAGGAGTTGGACGTTGAAACTTTGCTATTATGCTGTATGAAAATATAGAAATGTTTGACTTCGTTCCTTTCTGTGCTAACTGTTAATGTTGGTTTCTCATTTAGACTCGAGTGGAGATGGAGCGAGTGAGGAGAGAATTCCTCTGCAGTTCTAGCCTGGCCCTAAAGATGCATAGCAATTTTGATGCTTCCAGGGAGAGGGAATGTTGCATATGCCTTTTTGATTTGCATTTGTCCGCAGCAGCATGCCGTTGTTCTCCAGATAAGTATGCTTGCTTGAATCATGCAAAGCAATTGTGTCCATGTGCCTGGAATGCTAAATATTTCCTCTACCGCTATGATCTCGGTGAATTGAATATGCTTGTTGAGGCATTGGAGGGAAAGTTAAGTGCAGTTTACAGATGGGCAAAACTTGATCTTGGACTTGCTTTGACTTCTAATGTCTCTAGAGATCCTATGCAAAGTAATAAGTTATCTTCTACCCTAGAAGGAACAACAAATAAGGAGATGATACCTCAACTGCTAGCAAATTCCCCTCAAGATTTGCAGGGAACAGGATGCTCTGTGGATGTCACACTAGCGTCATCTGGGATTGCTGGTGAGACTGTATCAGATGAAAAAACGAAATTTGTTGAACCTGTTGCTTTGAAAGACTTAAAGTCCCAGAGTTCTCCACTTGTTTGCCCAAAGGTAAAGAATGAGGACTCCTCGCTTCTGACCTCTGACTTGAGAAAATCACATTGTGAATTTTCTCTAAAAAAGTCGTCCTCTGCTGAAAAGGTAATTTCACATAAAGGTTCTGTGAAAAGTCCTTTGACATTGGATGATGCTAATGTTATTCTCCTAAGTGATGATGAGGATGATGATTCAAAGAAGCCAAGTTTGGAAATGGAGAAGGGAAATTCTATAAGGCCTCCTGAGGTTTCTGCAACGTTGTCAGATTCTGTTGATACTCCATGTAATGACAACAAAGAATCAGTGCTAACTGAAACAGCAGTAATGAAAATTGATTTCAATTCCTTACCGAATGCTGAAGCAAACTTACCCTTATCTGATTCTCTAAAAGTGAAAGTTGAATGCTTAGAGAACAGTGGAACAGTTATGGAATCCCATCCGTCAGACAGTTCTCACACTGGAAGAGGTCCCATCAAGGGAGGATTGGGTAGGAGTGTTACAGATTTATCAACTAGGAGAGTGACTGGTGATGATCATTGTGTGGCAAATGCTGATAATCGGCATTCACAGCCATCGGGCAGTAGGAAGCCTGATGATGAAGATAAGGTTGGAGCTAATTCCACTTCTCATTCAATTGACAACTCAAAAACTGTGATGGGTAGTCCATCTTGCTTGCAAAATAATTTGGATAGATATTACCGCCAGAAAGGCCCTCGCATTGCCAAGGTAGTCAGAAGGATCAATTGCAATGTTGAGCCGTTGGAGTATGGTGTTGTGCTTTCTGGGAAATCATGGTGTAACAGTCATGCAATTTTCCCCAAAGGTATTACAGATATGCATTCTTTATGAGACCATGGACCAATTTCAGTAGTAGATATATGACTGTATGTAATCAAAATTGTCCCACTTAATGCAGGATTTAAGAGTCGAGTTAGGTACATAAATGTTTTGGATCCAACAAATACATGCTTCTATGTCTCGGAAATTCTGGATGCAGGATGGAGCGGACCACTTTTTATGGTAATTTCAAGCTTTGAACTGTTATCATTTGTTTCTTGTAATTTTCCATTGTTTGTAGATTGTGGAACTGTTATATTGCCAAATTGTTTTCCTTATGCATTTTTAATTTGCTGATTTGCTGTTCCATTGATGCATTTTTATATGCCAATTCTTCCTTGTAATGTCTTTAGAAATTTCTTTGATATTTTATATGCATTCTTGAATATATGGAAATTAATTGTAACCTGTTTACATGTAGTTGAAAAGATTGAGAATGAAGTTTAAGAAATGAATGATCTTTAAGAACAGCTTTCTAGTATTTGCTATGACTTAGTGAGGCTAACAAATGCACTAATACTCTGCATTTCATGGATAGCCATTTTTGATAACCTTCTACAAAATTCATTTTGATATATATGATTTTTTTTACATCTAAATTGCTTATGGAAAACACTCTTTTGGGAGCAATAGTTCTCTGAGAATGAAGATGATAATGAAAAGGCACTTGCTGATTCCTTTTGGAAGGCATTGTGGATTTCTGTTTTATTAGTTGCAGTGTATTTTTTGAGCTATTAGTAGCCTTGATAGGATATTATTTTGTTAGCAAGGAGTAAATTTGACAATCTTCAGGGAACTTGAAAAGCTTTTTTTTTGTGTTGTGGCCTTAAATGATCAACTTTATCCTGGAAGATTTTACTACTGATTGGATTAAATTGTGTACAGAAATTAATTTTTTTAGTAAATGAGAACTAATATTTGACAAATCCTTTGCTCAACTAATCATTTCAGGTCTCTTTGGAGCATTGTCCATTTGAGCTATTCATTCATGTTTCAGCTGCCAGATGTTGGGAAATGGTAAGAGACAGGGTAAATCAAGAGATCACTAAGCAACATAAATTTGGAAAGTCAAACCTTCCTCCTTTACAGCCTCCTGGGAGTCTAGATGGCCTTGAAATGTTTGGATTTTCTTCCCCAGCTATTGTGCAGGTAAATTCAGTTATGGAGCTGATAGTGATAGCATGCACCTCATTTCTTTCCAGTTTTTTATAATCCCTTTTCGGCCTAAGTCACATGTATGGAAGTGTATGTATCCCTTAAGATTTCACTTTCCTTGAAAATATGTCCAGCTGCAAAAAGCTTGACATTGCAGGTAAAGTTGATATCTCAGTGATTGAATTTCTGATGTGAGTTTGAACTTTCTGGATAAGGGTAGTGGGACCAGTTCTATCGCTTTGGATGACCTCAAGCGGAATGTCCCTTGAAATCTGAATGAACTTCAAACGTTATTTTAACATGCAGATATCCTTTAATTTCTCCATGTTCTTTCCATCTTATTTGTTCTGAAGTAAGAGTATATTCTTTATGAGTGCATTCTCAAAATCTTCCTGAAAACTTGAACCTTTTTTTATTGGAAAGTGAATTGTTTTGTTCTTTAAACAGGTGATAGAGGCATTAGATCAAAATCGAGTCTGTACAGATTATTGGGATTCCAGGCCCTATTCAAGGCCTCAAGGACAAATTCCACTGCAGTCCCAATTCAAAGGGAATGGTGGATTTTCCCAGGGGACTGCTAATGAGCAGAATAGAAGAGAAGCAGGATGCCAGGTTTTACAAGATGGACTTGATGTAACACTGAGAAGCTTACTTAAGAAGGCAAACCAAGAAGAATTGCTGTCACTTTGTCATATTCTAAGTGATAATGGGTCAAAAACTGGCCAAGTCCTAATAACACAACTTCTTGATGAAGAGATTCACACTCGTCCCAGATGATTCACTACATTGGTGTCACAAGGGTTCGAAATGTATTTTGACTTTGTAAATTCCAAGTTCACACATCTCTCATACGCCTCAATCAATCTACCAATTCTTTTGTTCAGAGGGAATACTTAATGATGAAGAAGAGGGTATTTTGCCGCCTTAATGAAGAAGCTGGGAATGTCTGGTGGATATCCTCATTTTTGTTACATGGTGTTGACGGCCCCTCTTGTGGGTGGGTAAGGTATAACAATCGGTATCTACCATTTTTTGGTTCTTGTAACTACACACGGTTTTAATAATATCGGATGGATCAAAACATGAAGATGGAACCGAAATTATTCTGACTGTATAGTTAGCTTTTTCTTAACAGGGAAGGTTGTTACTTGCAACTCATAGAATTGTCTACTTGAATTCTTTATCGTAAAATGATACTGAAAAGAGTCATTTATTCTTCGTGAAGCCTCTATGATCTTAATCCCTGCATGTCCATGTTCACCTTATCCGTTTAACCTCACCTAAGATGTTAGACATTCGTTTATGGCTAGCTGACGCTCATTCTTACATAGAATCCAAAAGCTTCCATGAAAGTGGGGTTTAGACCGCCATAAAATTGCTGGAGACGCTTAGCCTATTTTCAGTGTTATTTTGTTTAGTAAATATTACTGCATATTGCATGCTACTGACTGCCATCTTAGGTACTTGATCCAATGTGGAATAAACATAACTGTCAACGGCTTCTAATTGTGCTTAGCACAAGGCCCAATGGTTCTGTGCTTGAGTCTTTATTGAGCTGGTAAAACAAGATAAGATGATAAATGCTGGCAGTTTTTGCAGCGAAAAAATGTAAGATTTATTCATTTGCTGACAATTGCATCCGAGTGGAAATTATAGAGAAAATGTTAATATTGGCATCATGAATGCTTCAAAAGAAGTTACTCATTCAATAAACCACAACCTTGTCGTTATTCTTTTTTTTCAATTCATCAGCCATGTTGAGTTAGCGTTGTCTAGAGCTCTCTTGGTTTAAGTGAGGTCGTAGGTTTGAACTTTTCTTATGTATGCAGTAATTTAAAACTTAGGACCAGAACTTTGCCTCTTGCAAAGGATTTACCTGACTCGAGCAGAGATTAGCTTGAGTGTGGATGGTTTAAAAATACCTTCCCATAATTGAGACCCGCTTAGAACACCCTATGGACAACCAAAAAAAAAAAAAAATCTAATCTGCAGAGTGATTGCTTTGCTACATATGCATTATATGAGCCATTTACTCGATTCAATAGCGTTGGACATCTTTTGAACGCTAAAGGATATTTCCATGTTCAGATAGGAACTTGAAGCAACAGCCTAAGACCTTTTGAATTAGTTCATAAATTAGTACGTAACAAATCTTGCAACGTTTGATTTTGTTGGATACTGCTATCAATTAGTATTAATAGGTGTTGTCAAATAAAAAGGTCAAGAACGTCTATTACTAATAAAGGTGTTAGCCCAAATATTATTATAATAGTTGCTTGTGTGATCTATTAAGTCACATTTCCTCTCCTGCAGAGAGACTAACCCAATCCTATATGGGCACGTATGCTGACATATTTACCTAAAAAGTCATTTTCACCTTGTGTCGAATTAAAGTTGTGAATATTGTATTAAAATTTATATTAGTTTTATTTGTGGTATAGTACATAGGTCAGCATCAAGTATTATTTTAAAAATAATATATTAATTTTAATTGTCTATTATTATAAAATTTATTATAAAATCCTTTTGAGAATTTCAAATTTGAAAATAATTTAAATAATTACAAATGAAAATATATATTGCATTATATATTTTTTATTTCATTTAAGCTCTTGAATTAAAGAATTATCGCAACATAAATTTGACGTAATAATTATCTTTTTATTGTTAGTAATTAAATAATATCAAACTAAGATAAATAATAGTTTACATCCATTTTCCTTCAATATAATTAACAAGTACTCCATAATAATGATAACAATTCCTATAGCAACACTTAATAATATTCAACCCTAATTTTTAATTGCTTTGTGCCATTTAATAATAAAGAAATGTAAATCTTCATGTTCTTCACTTCCTCTTAAATCTTATTAGTTTTCTTTAAAATGAAAACACATTCGATCGTATTTGACTTCACTTGATTCTTTTTACATGCCTTAGTTTCATCCTCCTTTTTCAAAGCATCTAACTCTTTTCTTAATTTATGAATTAAGTTAATAACTATTTGAGGGAACTTTTCATCATACCATCTAAAGAAATCACATTAACTAACATGCAAGCAAATGCACCTATTTTTATTAATGATAAATAAGTTCAATTCATATGTATAATTTAATCACTAAATAATTACTCAACTAGATAATTGAGGCAATAAAAAATCTCCTTCCTAGGTTATGTTCATTCCATGAAATCCTTAGTTGAGCATTTAACTCATAATAACAAATGAACCCTTGTTCATATTTTGTGTGGATGTGTTTTTAGATGAAGAAGCAACATTTATTTTTTTACTGGGGGTATAAGCCTAAACATTACATAAGCATAAATGTGAACAAAAAATGAATTTTTGAATGTGTTTTTTTGCATTTGACAAAAGACTTCATGGCACAAATTTGTTTGTAT
>JANIJH010000003.1:47678387-47697382 GCA_024520975.1 Erythroxylum areolatum
AAAGATGGAGAGACTATATAAGTACTCTTAGTCCTAATAGATTTACATTTAGGACTTTCCCTCAAGATAGTCTCCTAGAAATTGCTTTTGGTTATGGGCAGTTGCTCTTCAAGAAAATTAATTATTGAGGTAATAAAAGATTTATCTTCTACTTGCTCAAGTGTATAAAAACTATATTCCACCCTAAAATCCTAAACTAACATCTCTAACCTCCACCCACCAAACATAAATTGAATTCCATTCTCCTTATCCTATCCTACATACCTACTAAACTCAAAATTATATATATCTCCAATATAAATTCTTTATAAGCATGTTCTATTATTACAAAGAATATTTTCCATCCTACATCATCCATAATTTTCCTAACCTGCTACTTTAGGCAGGTCGTCTATATTCCTAACCAATCAATAACTTTATTGGGAGCAAAAGACACATGTTAAGAAAGGCATACCATTGTAAATGGACAGGAGAAGTGAATACAAGTTGTGGTTGTTCATTTTAAGAAAGACCCCTAGGTTATTAGTAACTACTGGAAACACCATGATGTGACTAGACCTTCTTTTTTCTTATAGTTGGTACTATACTTGTTCGCTTTTTATTTCAAGGATTACCTATTAAAAATAAACTCCATTTCATAAAAATTCCTAAAGATTTGCACAACTAGCCCTAACTTAATGAAAATTGCATTTTTAGTGGATGAAATGTGGTGAATCCTAGTAAAAATGGTTTGCATATATCTAAAATATACCTAAGAAAGTTTTGTGGGTGAGTTTTGAGTATAGGTGAGTTTTGAGGGTTATCGACAAAGAGAGGGAATTTAAATTTTGTAAGACATGACCTAAGATATAGTCGTGTCTTAGAGCATGTATCTATCAAGATTTTTTAGGTCTGGAATATGATTTGGGACATAAATGTGTCATGAATTATACTTTCCTTAAACTGATGTATAGGCTGGCACTCAAATGTGCATCAAGTCGTGCATCTTTCTTGAAACTTAGCTCAAATACAGATAAAGACAGAAGTTGGAACACGAGCATTTCTTAGGTTGTATTTAAAATATAAGTTTAACATATACCTAATTTTGAGGGTTTCTAATAGGCCTTTTCTTCTTCTTTTTCTTCAAAACTCATCACTTCTTATTATTGAAAATCCTTACTCCCTACTTACAAAATCAAAAGAATAAACATACAACAAAGCACTAATATATTTCAAGGTGATTTTAATTTATAGAAATATAAACACAATGAACCCTAATCACAAATATATTCAAAATAAATCCAAATTAATCATTCTTAAATTAAAATGCTTAAATAAAAACGAACATTATTTAGTTAGTTTTTCTCCTAAAAAGAACCTATTTAGAGTCGTTTAATTAGAACCTCTTCTAAATATTGTAAACTAATGGAGTGGTAGAAATATGGCCTCCTTCACTAGGGGCTATAGGTGTGCCATATCAAGGTTTGCTTTTATATGTATTAGAGTCACTTATGACCTAATCCTTCTTTATCCTTTATGAAACTTGGTCATCACCCTTCTTTATCCCTCGTTCTCTTGTAGTACTAACCTTCAATATATCTTGTTGAATAAGTTCCTAAAAAGGATTATAAATTTTAGCTTTCATGTCATCTATAAAAAAAAACAAAATTCATCTTTATGAGGGTAAGGGTGAATTTTATCATTTAAATCACATAAGATATCATTATTGTCTCCACTTCCTTCCATCATATTCTTCTCATATTGTGGCTCTTCGCCCTTGGTTTCAGTAATCGCTATACTCACCTTTTAGGTTCACCTCTATCTTTCTAGGTAAATTCCTTACCCTCTATATTGATAGTATTGGCTAACTAGCCAATTAGAAATATATATTCTTGTTCAATATGGCCAATTTATTCATCTTTGTCTTTAGTTTCTCAAATCACTCAAATGTAGTAGGGGACAACTTCTATATTACAAATCCCTTGGCTAGTTTACCTTCTAATTATTATAGCGGGCTTTATAGAAATCCTGGAGTTACTTTATCTTTGTGTAGCTCCTCCTCCTTGGTTTCTCGAACTAGAGTATGGATGGTTTCACCAACATGGATTGGATATTTTATTTATGGATTTTTTTTATCATGGGTAATTCTCTGAATAGTTAACATACTTAGTTGAAGTTGCAAAGGGACTATCCACTTGACATTTATACTAATTTCACCTCCTTTATATAGCTCACAAGTAAAGCTTATCTAATCCTAAAGATTCACTCAAGCTATCAAGTTTTTTTTTGTAAGAGCTTATACCTGAGCTACTAATGACCTAACAACATTTGCATTGTGAATTCCTATTATCTTGGATGCCCTAGATTGACTTGATTTCCATTGACATTATTCATGGTCATCTCCTCAATCAAGTCCAAGGAAGCTTATGGAGTTTATTATTCAAGGTTACTCTATTGGTTGCATCTATTAGTTGTTAAATTGTGTGCTCCAAACCAATGTAGAAAGTTTAAACTTGCAACTGTGTATGGATTATATGGTGTGGAAACCTTCTAGATAGGTCCTTGTATCTCTTCAATGACTCATACAATGTTCAATTATCCATATATTAGAAAGAAGTGATATCATTCCTTAATTTGGTACTCTTTGTTAGATGGAAATACTTGACTAAAGTGGATTAATTTATGGTTTTAGAATTATAGATTTTGGTGAGTATTCAACTGAACTTCATAAAATTATTAAAAGAAAATAATGATTTCTAAAAAAAGTTGTTAAACACTAACAATAGTGTTCATTAAACTCATTTTAATGTAGTGAGAGGTAAGAGCATTTAGAGAGAGAGATTATCACTCTATTTCTTTTTCTAGAAAACCAAGACATTTTATTTGAATTTATGAATGATACAAATTGAATATTGAATGGATCAAAGGTTATGATTTCTTTTGGCTAATATATAAATAACATGAAAGTTAGAGAAATTTTTTGGTCCAAACTGAACTTCTTAAGTAAAAATACATTAATTGATGGTTTAGTATTGGTGATTTATAACTAAAGATAATGGCCAACTAATGTTGGCCATGTGGATGGGAAGAGGCCAAATTCCATCTCTATAAAGAAATAAAACAATTGCATTTTAATATGCATCCTATGGTTTATGTTCATCCATCCACATCACAAGGGTATCTACTAATATTTAGAAAATATATAGGCAAAAGGGCCAAATTAAACTCTAACATTTTCACCATAATTCAATGTGAAATCAAACATTTTAAATCATTCAAAAAAAACCCTAATATTTCACTAATGTTTAATTTGAATCCTGACTTAACATCTCAATAATCTCCCTGATAGAAATCTTACTTGATATTTTTATTTTTTCTTATGTATTCCCTTGCCAGATGTGGATCTTAAGGGAAAAATGGAGCTCAAAAAATTATATACACATACATACATACATACATACATATATATATATATGTATGTATGTATATACATTTCTTTGTCACTATAATGACTACCTCCTCCATCTTCAAACGAACCCCTTTCTATGTAAAAACAAAGTTAATGATGTCTTAATAAAACTCACCAATTAAAGAGGGTGATGTAGACTCACAAATAGCTTTGCACATGGTCTCTTGGCATTGTATTTTGGTATGTAGGAGTAAGACAAAGAAGGGGGTGTTTAAAAAGAAAATTTGGTGGAGAGCAAGCATTATATGGTTAAAGCAAATAAGGTGGCCATTTTTTTATCTTGAAGTCCTTTGTCTGCTTCATTTTTTAAATTTTTTTAGGGAATAACAAATTAAATGTATCTATAGCTTAGAAGTTTGTTTTCTTCTATTCTTTTTTTTTTAAAAAAAAGATAAGGTTATTGTCTTCTACAATATGATATAGTCCTTATCCAAATGATTATAAACGTTCTTGTTATTTTCTAATCCTTTAAAGTTGATTTACCATTGTAAATATTTTCAATTAGGCAAAAGTGTAAATTGCCCCCTAATGTTTTTTAAAAAGTCTAAATTAGTCCCTACTATTATTTATGGTATCACATTACAGCGTTATTTTTTAAAATAGTATTGATAATATAGTAAATCCTAATATAGTGAATTTCTTGACAGTTTCTAATATATGGGTCATTGATTTAGCCTATATGATCATAATCAGTCAACTTAAACCCACCTGATGCTAATGAGATCTTAAAAATGATTTATTTAAATATTAGCTAAGCATTTTTTTCTTAACATTTTATAAGAAGTCTAAATAAAACCACTATTGTTATCTCTGTAACCACTTTTGCACCCTATTCCAGATGCATAAGTACTATTTCAGTAACATTAATATGCCAGAGATAATTGTAGAGACTAATTTAAACTATTTTTAAAATAATAAACTGCAAATCACACCATTGACCTTTCATTTACAATTGTTTTTCATTATATTTTCATCTGTGTTCTTACTAAGATGCACCACCTGCAGATGATCCAAAAGGCCTCTAAAGATATCATCAACTCAAAAGAATAGCAGCAGAGGTGGGATGAAGATGACTGGAGAAATCCATACCTCTCCTGGTTAGCTCCCTCCACTTCCTCTCTTCTTCCTTCCTTTTCCCAGCTTGTTTTCCTTCCTTGCTCCTTCTTCCCACCACCTATCTTCATATTTCCTGCTTCTTTCACTTAAGCTTCGTTTTCTACCTTCCTTTTATTTCCAACCCAGTTCATCTCCATCGCACTACCTTTCTTTCCATTTGAATGGTCGTAATTGACGTAATCAATCTCTTCTATCCCTTTCTTTTAAACCTCCACTTCAGTCTTTTCCAAATCTGGTTTTTCCTCTTCCTTCCTCTCTCTTTCAAGGATTTTTCTATCTTTCCTGCTCCTTTTCTATCCCAAGCCTTCCCGCCCTTTATTCTTTCCTAATATTGATGACTGTCCTCTGCCTCAACTTTCCCATACTTTCTACTTTTTGCCATTCTAAGCTTTCTGAACACAAACATGTCTACAACTCCTTTTCCTCCTCTGATTTCCCTTCTTTGCCTTCCAAAGATGCAGAAGGTTCCTCTGTTCCAAGCCTTATTGCTCCTATAATTCAACAAGTTAGAAAAAGTTAGAAACAAGTTATTAGGGAAGGTTCAGATTGTACCTTGCAATATTGGCCACCGAAGGAAGAAGATGGTCGTCTAGTTGTCACCCTGATTTAGAATTCCTCCATACTAGTGCAAAAACTTGAGAATCTTCCTTAATTGGTTTCTTTTGGGATAAAAGATTTGTATTTCCAACTATTCAGAAATAGGAACATTCTATATGAAAAAATAGAGGTTTGTATGAAGTACTTATAACAGAAGACAACATATTATTTACATTCTCATCTAAAGATGCAGTTATGAAAGTGGTGGAGGAGGGCCCTTGGCATATCCAGAACCAACCTTTATTTTTACAGCCTTGGAGACCTAGGATTCAGGCCGATTCCCTTAAATGCCAGACAGTTCCCTTATGGGTACATTTATATAATGTCCCTCTAGAATATTGTACTACCAAAGGCCTTAGTATGATCACAAGCTACCTTGGACAGCCCCTTTGTATGGATGAAAATACTGCCCAGAGGAAGAGGGTTGGCTATGCAAGGCTGTGTATAAATGTAAAAATCATCCCGAACTTGCCTGACAGCATTCCGGTTAAGAGATTAGGAGCAAATGGCTCTTTGTTTGAAGACAATATTTATGTTAACTATCAATGGAAACCCTCCTTGAAATCACAAGGGAAACGATGGATCCCTACGGGTAGGAAGTTCTAAAGGGGAGACTATGAAGAGCTTATGGGATTGGATGAATAAGTAGGTCAGGAGAATTCTCAAAAGGAACCCTCTCAGGCTATAGAACAGGAGGTTAAATCTGTGCCTGTATATGATACTCCAAAGGTAACTTAACCCAATGCAAAACCCAAAACCCAGTTAGAGATTTTAGCTATGAATGGTAAACAATTAGAGCCCTCAACTTATCCTCCCTGACTAAACCAAAGTGAATCTCTAGACACTTCCACTTTATCTATTCAGGGTTATGATCCAAGCACCTCTTTTAAGATAGTAGCTACTAGAAGATCAAGAATGAGCAGGAAGAAAGGCTCCAAACCTACCACATCTTCTTAATGATTTGTTTTACATGGAATGTTAGAGGTATTAACTGCCCTAACAAGCTCCTAACTTTAAGGGATTTTTTCTATCAAGAAAAGCCTTGCTTATTTGCTCTTTTGGAAACTAAGACTGGGGTAGAGAATATTATGAAGTTGAATAAATTGGGTGGTAGCTGGAAATTTATCAAAAATCATAAAAACCATGTTTTGGGAAGGATTATCATTGGATTTAATCCTGATTTTGTGGAAGTCAAGGTCTTGAAATTGGAAATACAGGTGATGCAAATGAAATGGCCTTTTATAGCTGAGGATGTGACTGTCTTCTCTTTGGTTATCTATAGGTCAAATCATGCCTTTCAAAGAAAGGAGTTATGGAAGAGTTTGGAAGATTTCTAGCATAGAGTAGTTGGTCCTTGGGTTATCAATAGTGATTTTAACTCTACACTATATAGAACTGAAGCTGAAGGCAATACTCTCCTAAGGAATTTCACATCTAATTTTAAGGATTGCGTGGAGACCATAGGCCTTATTGATTTTAAATTCCAAGGTCACAAATTTACTTGGAGTAACAACTAAGCTAGGGATTGGTCTATAAGTAAAAAATTGGATTGGGTACTAGTAAATCTGAGCTGGTTACATCATTTTCCTATAAGTTCTACCTCCTTTTTGGATCCTCTTTTCTCTAACCACTTTCCTACCAGGATAGAGGGTATGTTCCTCAATCAGAAAGCTAAATTTTCTTTCAAATTTAACAATTTTTTGGCTGATATGGAAGGATTTCTTAAGGCTGTATAGAGAGGAATGAGGAAGGTCATATATGGCAC
Organism: Erythroxylum areolatum; assembly: GCA_024520975.1. Lineage (NCBI taxonomy): Eukaryota > Viridiplantae > Streptophyta > Magnoliopsida > Malpighiales > Erythroxylaceae > Erythroxylum > Erythroxylum areolatum. The sequence continues at coordinate 47,685,314 of JANIJH010000003.1, forward strand.
TAAATAGTATATTTGTGTCCAGAAGCTCAAAGCTATCAAAAATGAATTGAAAACGTTAAATGCTTTAAGGGGTAGATCTATTATTGATGCTATTGAGAGATCCAAGAGTGCTTTCTCTACCATTTAAGAGCAACTCTTACATAACCCTAGGAATCCTCACCTTTTGTCATTAGAGAAGGAGAAACTCAATCTCTATCTCTTTGCTATCCAAAATCGTAAAAGTCTTATAAACCAACGTATAAGAGTTAAATGGCTGCGGGAAACTGATAAATCTCAAAGTTTTTCTTCAACTCAATCATGGAGAGAAGAAACTACAATCGGATTTCCTCTATCCGATCTACAAATGGTAGATTACTCAACAAACAGGAACTAATCCTTAAGGAGGCAGGGAAGCATTTCAGTAGTTTTATGGGCACTTTACTCAAACCTCAGCCACCATTCAATTACTAAACTCTTTCATTACGATAAAATTATCTCTAAAAAAAAGAAGCCTTTGATTTAGCTAAGCCTATTCATGATTTAGAGATTGAAGGAGCTATGTCCCAAATGAATCCAAACAAAGCCCCAAGTCCAGATGGCCTAAATGGATTCTTTTTTTGGAAAGCTTGGGGTGAGATTGGACCAATGGTGAAACATTTTGTGACTGAATTCTTCTGTATGTGCGTACTGTTAAAGGAGATAAATAAAACCTTCCTCTGCTTAATTCCTAAAACTAATAACCCAAACTCCTTTGATGAGTTCACACCTATTGCTTGTTCAAATTTTCTTTATAAGGTGATCTCTAAAGTTATCACAAATAGACTCAAGGCAGTTATGGGGACATTGGTTAGTAATAGTCAAATAGCATTAATGTAAGGAAGGATGATTAGAGACATCACTATTGTCCAGGAGCTTATTAAAGGCTACCAAAGGCAGGACTCTCCACCTAACTGTTCTTTTAAGATAAATTTCAAGAAGGCCTTTGATTGTGTTGAATGGAATTATATTCTTATGGTGATGGAGGTGATGAGATCTCTTTCTATATTTATTAAATGGATGGAGGCATGTATAACCACCTAGTCCTATTCGATGCTAGTGAATGGTATACCATCTCAACTATTCAAAAGAAAGAGAGGGATTTGACAAGGAGATTCTATGTCTCCCTACTTGTTCATCCTATGTATGGAGGTGCTAACCTTATTATTGAAGTCTAATGTGCATAAGGAAAAAGGTTTAAGTATCACAGCAAATGCAAGAAAGTATCTTTAATTAATCTCTATTTTGTTGATGATTTGTCACTTTTTCATAAGGCACATCCTCCTTCTCTATTCATATTTTGATGTCCTCTCTAAAACAATTTGGTGAATTGTCCGAATTAGAAATTAACTTAGCAAAAAGCCATTTTGTATTGGCTACTAGCGTAGATGGATTAGAAGCTGAGATAGCTGGTATATCTTCTACGGAAAGGAAACAATATCCTTAGTGTTATCTAGGTCTGCCTATCTCTACAAGAAGACTTCTATTTTCTAAATGTTACCCTTTGGAAGAATGAATTCAGCAGAGATTTAATAATTGGACAGGTTTCTATCTTTTGGAGGTAGAGTCCAACTCATTAAATCAGTGTTGATCTCCTCGCAAGTCTATTAGTTAGCTAACATGTTACTAGCTAAAGGTGTAATGAAGATGATTGAAACCTTATTTATGAGGTTTCTCTGGGGTAAACATAACTTAGAAGGGAGGTTAATTAAAGTTAGATTGGATGAGGTCTGCAAACTAAAGAAGGAATGGGACTTGTTATAACTCTTATAGCCATTGCCAACAAGATCTTAATGTTGAAAAAAATCTGGCATCTTTTTGTGCAATGAAGATTCTCTATAGACCAAGTGGTTATATTCTCATATCCTACAAGGGAAATCTTTATGGTCTATTGCACCTAAAGATTTCCAATCATTTTTCATCAATAATTTGTTGAAAGTTAAGGACATTATGGAGCCGGGAGTGACATGTAGAGTCAGCAATGGGAAAGTAACCCATTTTTGGTTTGATAATTGGATGAGTCATTGTCCATTAATTCGACCCTTTACTTCTGTACAATGTTGGAGTCATATATCTCTTAAGACTAAAGTGTGTACAGTCATAACTGATAACACATAAGTTGATTTTCTAGCCCTAATGCATCACCTCATTCCTACCTACTCCTTGAATTATAGAACCCCAAGATAAATACTCTTGGCTAAACTAAAACCCAAGATATTTTTCAAACAACGTATGCAAGGAATGGTTAACTTAAGGACAACCCTTTGCTACTTGGTACCCTGTCATATGGCATAAATCCTTAAGACCTAAATCCTCCTGTTTATTATGGTTAGCTACTTTAAATATACCATGGACAAACTGCACTTCCTAAATATGGACAACACTTATGTACTATGTGGGAATGATTATGAAACGAGAGATCATCTTTTTTCCAATGCCTCTTTGTTGGAAGCATATGGAGGAAAATTAAAAAGAAGTACCATTGGAGCTCAAGTGGGATTCTACTTATTGTCATCTTAGTCAACCTAAGAACCCTGACAACTAATCCTCAAGGGGATAGTTTGATTTATATCATCTCACTGTTTTTTAGCCTATAAGAGATATGAAAGGAGAGAAACTTGCGAATTTTCAAAGGAAGAACACCGTCTTAGTTAGAAGTATTAAATTATCTAATCATAAAAATTAGAGAATTGATCTTTATTTCTAATATACTACCTAAGTGTAGTCACCATATAGTTAGAGCATGGAATCTAGGCTACATCATACACATGCAGCACTCATAAGGAAAGAGGAAGTATGCGAAATAGGGTAAAGCTATTACCTGTTGAAAGTCACCATTGTTGTTACAGGTTGTTCATTTACTGCTTGGTATCTTCGTCCTCCCCCCCAGATGGATAAGAGGCTTCTTGAGGTCTAAATCCCCTACTTAGATTGATCAGTGTTTGTAGATAAAGAAAGTACTAGATCTACTTAGATACCTTGGTCTCTCTGTTGAAGATACTGGTATCTCATATTGCTCTAATTTGGAACCTTCTCGAGACCCTTTTCACAAGAGCCTGAAACCATTTCCACTTTCATCACTCAACGCTTCAAGTGGTTGTCGTATTGTAATCTCTTTGGTTAACCTTACAAATTTCCTTCTACTACGTCATTTTGAGTCTCTTTGTTTATTCATAAAGCGTCGTCATTTTTATTTTGATTGCGTCTCCTGACATTGTCTTCTTTAGTTGTAGGAGAGTCTTGCTACTCTCCATTTGCTGTATTCCTTTTTAATCCTTCAATAAAATTTTTAATTTCTCAAAAAATTAAAGGTCAATTTTTTATTTGTTGAAAAACCAACTTTTATCATTTTCAATTCGATTATATGCCACACAGTTAATGTGAGATCCAAGTCTTCTTGTTCAGTGGTGAAAGTTGTAGGAGATGTAATCACAAGCTTTTACTAAATAAAAATTAAAACATACATGTCTTATAAAACAAATGTCATTAATTTTTCTGTGAAATTATCAAGATGTGAAGTAGAAGTAAAATTGATCGCTTAAAGTCTAAGGAATCTTTACTTAATCTAGTTCCTAGCTGTCAAACCCTCTAGAAAGAAGAGAGCCCATGAATGTGAAAAGTTAACTTCTTTGAATTGGTTTTCATAACAATTGGCTAACAAAAGCACATCCTAGTCAAGTTTTAATTTCTGAACCGAACTATTTCAACCCAATAATTAGAGTTCACGTTAAAAATTTTGCTTGTTGAGACATTTGGCATAGATGGTAAATGGAAGTCAAAAGAAGAAATATCTTTGGAAGCTCCTAGTGATCAAAAATAATTCATTTGACCATGCACAAATTAGAGTATATGATGAAGCATCCAAGCCTCAAAGTTTCGAACAGTCTGTCGTGCTTCGCCAGAGGAGAAGAATGTTGATGGTGCGGTGAATTTTGGACCAAAGATGTCATTAATGTTGTCTTTACCTGGACATGTGTTCATTTTGAAAGACGAAGGAGGTGGTTGTTAAGGTGGCAAAGAAAAGTGGAGAAGAAGAAAAGAAAATTTGTAATGTTAAGAAGATGAGAAAAGAACAAGATGAATGTTTGGTTATGGGCCTGAAAAATAACCATGTAGGATGCATTCGAAAAGGAGTTCTATAGGAATATATATATATATATTAAGTAGGATTTTTTAACACAGAAATAATAGAAATGTTAAGTTGTCGGTGTAAAATATTAAATGTTTTAAATAATTTTAAATTTTTAAGTTTAATCTTTTTAATTTTTAAGCAGATTATTACTAACATTGTTTATAAGGATTTCAAAGATGAAACTTTTTATGTATAGCATATTGGTTTCCTTTTGCATTATCACCTGTCAACTTCATTTTTGTATCTCTTTATTATATCTTAATGCGTCATTTGAACGCCTTTTCCATATCATTTTGCTTGGCAATCATCTTCTTCCGTTCAACGTTTTTGTTTTTTCTCTTACTGTTGTGTAAGTTTTCCTAGCCATATTTTCATTCTCAACCATTTTATACTTATATTTTCTTCTTTCTCCAAACAACTCTAAACTCTTGACTTTTTACTTTCTTGCATACTAGTCTTTACCTAAATTACAATTTATTCCTAATTTTATAATTTCCTAATTTTAATTAAAAATTCAAAATAAAAATTAGTGCCCATAAAATTAAAGAAATTTTACAACAAGATTAAAAACAATGAAATATAAATTGTTAATGCACAAAACTAAATCGGTTAAAATGTCAAGTATCCAACCTCATTTTATGGAAGTTTACTTGACTATTTCCAGTAAATCTAGACTCCAAAGGTCTTAGCTATCTTATTGGATTAAAGAAATGAAGTTCAAGCATATTTGAGCCAGAAATCAAAGATTGGAAGTTATTTCTGGAGGAGATGCATGTATCTAAATGTCGTACACTCTTCTTAATAATGGACACAACCGTATGCATGACCATGTAATCTTTTGTAATCGTAAAGAAGTTGAAAGGACACAACTGTGTAAGTGTATACAGTCGTATAATTAGGCTGACCATGTAACTCTTTGTGATTGTATATCTTCGTGACGTTAAGTTGTAAAGCTTAAAGGTTGGATATGATCATTGTATACGAGTGTGTAAGTGATCGTGTATATTATAAACCTTATCCTTTTGAAGACTTAAAGATAAGCTTAAAGGCTCCTAAGTTTGAAGTTGAAGGCTGAGAAATCAGTGTGAGAGTATCTCAACAATTTTTAGGAAATCATCAATAAGTTGACCAATATGAAGATTATCTTTGATGATGAATTACAAGCATTGTTCTTATTAAGTTATTTATCTGATAGTTGGACAACTTTGGTTGTGACTATCAACAACTCTACTCTGGATAGTGTGCTTTCTTTGGATGTGATTAAAGTGATCATGTTCAATAAAGATATTAGGAGGAAGGAGATCAATGTTGACAATATATAAGCTCATATGGTAGAAAAAGGAAGAAGAAGTAAGAATATAGGTCCTAAAGGCAAGTTGAAAAATAGGTCAAAGTTAAAAGATGGCAAGGATATTAGAATGTGTCACTACTGCATAAATGGCCACATAAAGAAGTTCTGCTACAAGTGAAATAGAGATCAAAAGAGGCAAGACAATTAGAAGGATGGAGATGATAACAACAATGCAACAATGACATCAAGTACAGATGATGAAGCGTCATTGATTTGTTTGGCTAGTGAGTGTCTCTACATTAGTCACTCAAATTCAAAGTGGTTTATTGATACAGTGGAATCTTATTATTGTGTTACAAGGCGAGAATACTTCTCCAACTGTAGATGTGGTATTTTAGAAGCATCAAGATGGGTAATTAGAGAAGTCTTTAAACAAACTACCCTAGTTCAAAATATCTCCTAGTCACTATTGATGGGGAGCCAGAGAGTTTCCAATAAGTGAATTTGCTCAAAGATAAACATTCTTGGCTCAAGGCATGTAAGAGGAGATGGACTCATTAAAGAAGAATGAGAAATATTAATTAGTAAAGCTTCCCAAAATTAAGAAACCTTTAAAGAATATATGGGTGTTTAAGATCAGATGATGACAAGCTACCGAAGTATAAGGTGAAACTGGCGGTAAAGGGTTATAATCAAACTAAGGGTATCAATTTCAAAAAGATTTTCTTCACCTGTGGTTAAGATGATGTTGATAAACATTGCATTGGGTTTAGTTTCTAGTATGGATCTTAAGCTCAAGAAGCTTGATATGAAGACTACTTTCTTGCATGGAGATTTGGATTAGGAGACATTCATGGAGCAACCAAAAGGGATCAAAGTAAAAGGAAAAGAGGAATTAATATAAAAGTCGAAGAAAAGTCTTTATGAGCTCAAATAGGAACTAAGATATTCAAACAAGAGGTTCAATTTTTTTATGAAAAGTAATGGTTACAATCTAATGTTAATTTATCCTTGTGTCTATTTGAGAAAATTCCTTGGGGTACCTTTATCATCCTTTTTTTGTATGTGGATAATATGTTGATAGCTGGACAAGATGCTGGCATGGTTTGTAGGTTAAATGGGACTTATTCAACTCTTTTGACATGAAAGATTTAGGTTATGCAAAACAAATTTTAGAAATAGAGATTACTCATGATAGGAAGGCAGGAAAGTTGTGGTTACCACAAGAGAAATATATTAAATAGATGCTTAAGAGGTTCAATACGAAGAATGTCAAACCAGTAAGGACACTTTTAAATTCTCATTTTAAGTTGAGCAAGAGAACTTGTCCTACCACAAAAAAGGAGTTAGAGTATATGTCCTCTATTTCGTAGTCTTCTGATGTTGTATGACATGATTTGTACTAGATCAAACACTACATATGTTGTTAGATTGGTGAGTAGATTTTAATCCAATATGACAAAGGTCTAACGGCAAGCAATAAAGTGGGTCTTCAAGTACTTACAAGGCATTTTGAAATTGTGTTTGAGTTTTAGAGTTGTTTAATTAATTCTAGAAGAGTACACAGATGTAGACATGGCTGGTGATATCAATAACAGAAAGTCAACCTCAAGATATTTGTTAAAATTTCCAAGGGAGCTATTTTTTGACAATTCAAATTACAAAAGTGTATAACTTTTTTAACTAATAAGGCCAAATATGTTCCATTGGTGAGAGTGAGATGCTTTATTTGAAGTGATTTCTCCAATAATTGAACATGGAACAAGATGAGTACATGGTGTTTTGTAACAAGTAAAATGTTATAGTTCTGAGTAAAATTTCCATTTATCATTCTTACACTAAGAACATTTATGTGAGGCATTATTGGTTACAATCTATAATTGAAGAGCAACTAATGAAGTTGAAGAAGATTTACACGGATAAGAATGGCATCAATATGTTGATGAAGGTGGTTCCCGAACGTAAGCTTAAACTTTGTTGTAAGCTCACGAGGATGACGTTTAAGTTACTTATAGGGTAAAGGAGATTATTTTGTATCCAACCCCATTGATGAATGTTTAATTGAATAATTCCATTAAATATGGACTCCAGAGTTCATAGTTGTCTCATTGGATCAAAAGGAAAAAATTTCAAACAAATTTAAGGCAGAAATTGAAGATTGGAAGCTGTTTCTAGAGAACATCCTTGTGTTTAAGAGTCACATGCCCATATTAATGGTGAACACGGTCATGTGAATAACCTGTAAACTTCTATAATCGTATCGAAGTTGAAAGGACACGTTCATGTATAATTGACCCTTTAAATGTATGTGACTGTGTTTCTTCGCGATGTTGAGTTTTAAAGCTTAAAGGTCAAACATAGTCACTATACATGACCATATAAGTGACCTTTTATGTTATAAACCTCATCATTTAAAATATTTAAAGATAAGTTTAAAGAGAAAGAAGTTGTATGAGACAAAATCACTTAACTTAAAATGAGTTTTAGGGTTTAAATAGCTTTGATAAACTGCAAATTTATTAGAATTTGCAGTTTATCAAAGTTATTTGAACCCAAAAACTCATTTTATCTACAATTAGCTAGGAGTAGTTTTAGTATAAATATATCAATTTCTGCTTAATCCTGATGTATAAGAGCTTTAGTTTTTAAAGAGTTGGAAAAGTAAGAGAGCTTTAAAGAGTTTAAAAGAGAGGTTCTCTTGTAGTTATCTAGTGAGGAAGTGATTAGCTCGAAATCTTCATCACTTATATCTTTTTATTTTGATTTAGTGGATTTATTGTCACTTTGTCTCATAGTTTTTACCTTTACAATATAGGATTTTCCACGTTAAGATCATATGTTTGTCATCTTTTAGTCAACTTTGTTTTTTAAGTAGTTTGTTATTAGTTAAACGATCTCAAAATCTTATGAGTGTTATTACTTGAAGCTCCCCTAACGTAAAATACAAAAAAAAAATCAATAGGAATGCAAAAATAAGGATAATAAGTTTAAAAGAATTTTAATTTTCTTCATCTTTCTTTTTTTATATGCGTATATACTTACATATACATATATAATTAATTAATTAATTTTGTAAACAACAATTACTTTTTATATGAGAAAAAATTAGGTGCATACATTGTCATTCTACTGAATAATTATCTAAGATATAATCAATTACCATGCTTAGTGATGTATTGAATATCAAAAGTCTTTCTTCGTCTTTTCCTTCCTTTAGCACTTTTCTAAGTAACATGATTTTTTTTTATTAATTTGATGATTAGAAGGCTCTCCTTTTTTGTCTTCCTTTAGCACTTTCTGAGAAGGGTTGTTGAAGTTTCTCAAATTATATTTTCCATGTTCTAAATTCAAATATTTTTGTGCCTTAATTTGAATATCCAAAAAAACTTCTAATCCTTTTCTTATATATATAACATTGTGTAAAAGATGTCTCAACCTAAATCTATTTGCGAAAGTTTGTCATAACCATTCTACATTTAAGTTTAAGATTTGAGTTGTCTTCAAACTAAAGGATTGGAGGTAATACCTAAGTCTCTCTTCATGCTTATGAGCAATTTATCTCAAATAAGCTAAACCCCTCTAATTACCCCTATTATTAAAAAATGAGAGATAAACCTTAATTTTAGCTGTTAGAAAGAGATAAACCTTGCACTTCATCTCATTTGTTGCCCGTAAAAAACCATCCATTCTCTGTACTTATAAACATGATCAAGCGAGTCTTACATCTTGTTATAAGTATTTGAGTCAAACATCTTTAAGACGAAGTGGTAGTGTACGTTCGGGATGAAGTGGACTTTTGTCGATCATATTTACACACCACACCATGTATCAATCATGGGTGAGGGTGAGCAAATTGTAAGCATGTCGACTGAGTGCATTTTGACGTTGGATTTTGTCGAGGCCTATAGGTATAGAGTCTATCTCACGCGAGTATGTTGATTTGTTGTGAAGTGTTCACGGATCTAATGAAATTGGCGGAGAAAGTGGCTGTCCATTATAACTGGATGAAAACTAGGAAAAGGAAGCCAAAAAGAAAATACTATACTTCTACGGATAATAAAGTCGTTTCCTGTTGATCTATTACAAAATAAATATGCACACGTGATTTGGAGAAGCAAAATTTCTTGGTTTTGTTACCTCAAAATCCCCCTTTAAACTGGAATCCTACAACGTTAAAATTCGAAACGACCGTCTTAAATTGGCCACAAAGGATCCGAGGGTGAGCAACAGCTCCACGTCCCCAGTGCTCGAGATGAGCAGCGCGGCATAAGTGATGACCGACATGTAGTACATGCGTCCACGTGGGAGATGATGTTTGTGGGGACCACAGATGGAGGTGCGCACGTGTCGGCTGCATAATAAACCGTAGATCGCGGGGAACTTTTTTGTGTACGGACTGTGAGCTGTGATTGGGTGTTGTGCCTGCCCATACAGCAGCTTTTGTATGTCTGTGACAAGTGACAAAAAAGGCTATCGGTGCTTGGAGTGGATGTGGACTCCTTTTATATTATACTATAATATAAATATCATGCTGTGCGTAATAGAAGACTAGATTTTGGTTCAAGACATCATCCGTCTGGAAACCGACGTCGAGTTGGGGCTCGGGCAGTAGTTCTTTATGCGTCTACTTTTAAATAATATGGAATTAATTAACCTCTTCCAATGATTCTTTTTAATGCGCACAAGATCGAATATTAAATCTGATTTTGAGATTTGGTGGTGATGTAGACAACACAGAAGGAGTTGCATGTAAGGTGTCAAGCTATGGCATTTTATACTCGATGGATACTTACATGACTACGATTGAACGAAAGATGCCGTCTCTCCACTCGGTTCGCCAATGTTTAAATTAACAACTCCAATACGTGATCACCAACTACATTAACTTAAATTCGGAATCACTATTTTATTATGCTGTTATTCATAGACTTCGATCGATACTAAATCAACAACTCAGGAACATACGATCTCCACAGCTCATGTGATCTCCAAAAATTGGACGCGTTGGAGCGTCCTGGGGTGCATTTACGGCTATTTCTACTTGGTTTCACAACATTTAAGGAGTGCCCAGAAAAAAGTACTACACAGTAGGAGAGGTCTCAATTATTCAGCACTTCAGTGCATTTAATGGGAACTAAATTGGAACTGACAAACGTAGGGACTAATGTTTCATCCAAGTATTTATTGCCTTGTTTTGTTTGGTGATGCTACGTGACTGAGCAGTTTATTATATGTTTGACTCCAACATTTCAAAGCTAAACACTACTATTTTGTACTCTTTTGCGTCTGGTTGGCCTGGCCCTTGTAGGGTATAGCATTGCAGTTTTATTGTACCATTTTGTCTCTCTCTTTTACATCCTGGGATCCAAAGCCAGTTCTGGTCAACGGGAAATTTTGTTATGAATCGTAGGATTTTCCCAAAAGTATTCAAGAACCACTGAGATCGTGTCTGCCTCGGGTACTACACCTTCAAAATTTCTAACAGATGCCCTTTGTAAACAAGAAAACTCCGTTAAGCTACCTTTGTTGATTTAGTGTCAATTTTTATTATTTAAGTTATAAAAATTACTGAAATAAACACTTCAACCATTTTGTTTATGAGGTTAACTTCAATTTATTTGTAATAAGTAATTAGTAGCTTGTTCTATTGGATTTTGTGCCTTATTTTCATTTCCTTCTTATATTAAGAAGGTGCCTTTTCTTATCTATGACAACTCATAATTCTAATTAAGCCAATTTGCAAAGTGGTTTGGTGCCATTATTTGTGTCCATTTTGCTCTAAAATTGAAGAATGATTGTTTTCTCAAATTTTTAATTTAATCATATTTGTTATTATTTTTGTTTCGATTAAATTATTAACTGAATTTGTTTATTTATTTAGATCTTGTGTACTTTGATAAATTTATAACTTAAATGACTTCATCTTTTATTAATTTTTTAGGAACATCTTTAATAGAACGTTCAAATTACAAAAACAATCTCTTTATGATTTATTTCTAACCGGCTACAAAAAGTAGCCATCTATGATTTTGGGTCTTCGTTAGAAACTTAGAATCCTGGGGATAAAACCACGGGCTTCATATTAAATTAATGATTTTCTATACAAAAATTCTAACTGAGGATTTAGCCCTTTTAGCACCTCCTAAAATCAAACCTTTAGTCTCCTAAATATCTTGATTTGAAGTTGATAATTGATGAAAATTCTAGAAGTCTTGCATTCCTATATACAATTAAAATCTCAAATCCTTCAAACTTATAAAATATACAACTACTAGACCTAGAATGTCAATGGGAAGGGAGGTTAAGAGACGTTTCTATTGGAACTCAAATCTTAATTGAGTTTTTATGCTTTCTATTATGAAAAGAATACGTAAAATATATACTCTCTTGATGCGAAAAAAATAAAATTAAATAAAAATATGTATAGTCTTTTCCAGTGAATAGAAAAGAAAACAAAAGACGTGTATAAGCATGGTACGTGTATCCCAGTACTTACTTTGGTTATAACTAGCATATAATTATGTATGCACATCTTACTTATAGTTAAAAGTAATCATAATTCCAGGAGAATGAGCCAAATTGTAGCAGTGAAAATAAAAAAGATGATCCATTTTCACAAGAAGCATGCATA
>JANIJH010000003.1:47726628-47744462 GCA_024520975.1 Erythroxylum areolatum
TCAAAGCTTCCTAAATTACATGATATCATAGCACTAACATTATGTCCTAAAGTTACATGACATCACCACACTCACTAAACAATGATGCTCTCCCTTCTCCTCCTCAACTATTTTTTAGCTAATTTATATTAAATAATAGTAACATATAGCATTAGATACTCCAAATACGTATATCTATATCTAATTTATATTAAACAATGATACTCCAAAAACACATGCCTATGCTTCTTTTTTCATCCAATTCTGTTGCTTAATGAACCTATTAACCCTAGAATTGACTCCTTGTTTATTTACTCCAGCCCTAATTGGATTTGCCAATAACCTACTAATCTATTTAGCTCCTCCCCCAATAATTATAGGCTTATTATTATCCCATAAACTAGAACATTGTTACACCACCAAAATATTTTTCTTCCAACTCAACTTACATGAAGTCAAATGATTCTTATATGGTCGGATTCATTGTCTTGCTCATTACCATGCACGTGCAAGGGCTTCCTAAATCACTTGACGTCGCTACGCCCCAAAGTTACACAGATGTCGTTAATTCTGACTTCTTAAACGATGATCCTCCTTTTCACCTCATAACATGTTTTTCCCTCTTCTACTCAGCTACTTTTTACTACTGGATTTTAATAAAGATTCTATCAATTTCCAAGGATCTTTAGCAATTATCTTCATCGACAGTGGTATTCAAAAACAGAAGGGAATTAGAGTTGAAAGGGAAAATTTTAATACCATACAAGTACTTTCTGTCACAATCAAAGCTGGATATAATTGAAATGCAGCCTCACAGGACCTGCACAAAAGCCATAATTTTACTCTTTATAACATGAAACCTACCGCATGGTACAAGGAAAGGCCACTACATAGACCTCAGTGGGCATGATTGCGTACCTGTACCGTATATACACCTTTGAGCAACTAGTTGCTGACAGATGCCACGTACCTTGTGGGAGAGACTACTTATTGAGCTTAATAATGGCTGAAGTCTATCGGGTTGTGTTTAGCTGATGTGGAGCTGATAAATCTTGAAAGACAGCTTAGAGTTTGGGGCTGAGGACATTTACTTGAAGTTGTTCTTCTTTGGCATGTCAGTAAATTAAATTCAAGGTTTCTCTTTGACTCCTATCGTGTAAAGGACTGGATGGACGAGTGTGTACAGGAAAGCATTCGATGGATAAGGGTCAATAATAAATCCAATTGGATATGACTCACGTTGACTCATTTCTGATCTGATCTCAATTGGATATGGCTCAGGTTGACAGGTTTTACGTGACAATCGATCTTCTGACGGCTGTGTGCTTCCATAATGTACCAGTCTCTCAGCTTCCATGCACCTTCCTCCTAAGAAATGTACATTCAATTACAAGTAAAGAATTGTGGATCCATTTGCTTTTTAAAGCGGCATGAGAGTTATATTAATGAAACTTACACCACTCATATCAGCTTCAATTTGGGTCCCAACATAAAGTTATCAAAGAAATCGAGACCCCGTGATCCATTCTGACTCTGCAGTAAGCAATCAATTGTGTGCAGCAAATAAGCTGCTACGCATGTTGGCTTATTGAAATTATTGAGCTCGCAGCAATGCAACATACTCAAAAAACTCCTGGCAGCATTAGGCTTTTGATAACAATCCTAAGCGTAGCCCCAGCTTGAGCTCAGTTAGGATTATCCATACTCTAGTTTCCACCCATTTAACTCTCAACGATAAACAACAATGACAAGATCCTCTACAAAGATATTTCAAAACAGTTCCTCAATACACCAACAGTTACATAATACCTCACCATGTAACAGACTAGGTCCCCCCCGGTCCCTTCAGCCGTCCAAACAAAATAAAGTCCTGGGCAACAATGTCCAGTTCTGCTAATATCATGAAAAGAAATTATGGGAACTCCGGCAAAGGTCCCTGATTAATCATTACAGTAGCCAGTACATAAAGAAACTTGGCATGATGCATGGCCTGGCTTCTTCTGTTCCCAATAATTTGACCAGGAGGCTTGTAAAGATTTTGGTGCACCTCAGTCTCAGGTTTTCAAGTTACCCTCGCAAGTTACTATCCTTTTTAATCTAGTCCTGAGGTCACGCATCAACAGTTCCCCCATCAACAGCACTTCCATCCATGACATGTAAATTCTCCTCATCCTTAATTGCTTCAGCACTTTCATCCCCATTATTGGTGGTCTTCATTTCATCCCCATTGGAAAAGCCATCAACTTTTGCTTGATTGGCTTCTCCTTCTCTGATCAAGGCAACATCTTGGATGGCTGCTTGTTGGTCCGTGGCAACTGAATCATCCTTTATGATTTGACTGCTGCCAACAGTATCTAAGACATTCCCATCAACATCATTCTTCACGAGACTTTCATCGGCTGGTGCATCTCCAGGTTTAGGGCTCGTATTTGTGTGGTTGTCAGTAGCATCCATTTGCTGTTCAGAAATTTGATGAAGAGACTGATCAGCTGGCGAAGAACTTCCCTGATCATCTGAGGTCATAGGCTCCAAAGTTTCTGTATCTGGAACAGAAGTTGATACTGCCTCAGCCGCCTCAGCTTCTTTATTCTTAGCAATTTGCTCTTGTTGCTTAGCCACTGCTGTATAATAATTCATGAGATTATGTACTCTCTCCAATTCAGCTACAAGAATCCCATAGCGACTTTGTAAAGTTTTCTCAACCTCCTTTTGCTTCTGAACTTCCTCCCAAAGAACATTTATCCTATGGGTTGCGGCCAATTGCTCCTGCTTTTGCAAAGCTTGGAAGCACTCAAGTTCTGTACTAGCTGTCTCAATCTGCTTTAAGGTTGAATTAATAGGTGGCAAAAGTTGCCTTTCTGCCCGCACCTGTCCATTCAAAAGCCACTAGCTCAATTGTGATCTTTAAAAGGCATCTAGCAAACATTTATTCAAGTCCAAAAAGAATACACACATTATTTTCAAATAAACTGTAAACCAACTGTAAACGATAAGTGTTTAGTGATTACTGCTATTTGATGCATCACATAAATATTTACACCACGGACCTTGATGGAATGTAAGCTAACTGATGCCTTAACAATTTTATGACAAGCCCTGAAGAGTTTATGATCCCAAATAATGACACAAAGCCATAATTTAAATATGTTTTGATGGATTCTGATAAACCACTAAAGACATAAGAAGGCTAAGTCAAGAGCAGATAATGTAATTAGTTGGCAGTTATTAGAGGAAAAATAGGAAGAGTTCGTAGTTTCAATTTTCAGTAGAAGTGGGTTACTTGTTAGTTTCCAATTTTCAGTAGAAGTGGGTTACTTCTTGTTATCTACAATTAGGATTTATTATTATCTACAAGTAGGTCTCGAGGAGTCAAGTCTATAAACGGGTCTATAGTAATTGTCATTAGGTGTGCAATCTTTCTATTTTTAAGTATATTCTTGGGGTTTAGGCAGCTCGAATTGTCTATTGTTACTGGAGTGGTTGTCTGTGAGATTCTCCGGTACTCTCTATATCAGTTTATTTGCATTCAATAAACAATCGGATTTTTCCTTTCCAAAGCGTATTCTTTATTTCCTTCTAGTTCTACCTGATTCTAATCACATATTTATCAAGTTGAAAATAGGAGATAGAAAACAAGAGACAGAGAAAGTATAGTAGTGCGAGTTGAGTGCTTGAAAGTTTAAAGCAGTTGCTCTTGCTCTTGCTTTCAAGCTGCTAATTGCTCTAGCTTTTCTAAAGTTTGGAAGCACTCAAGTTATGTACTGTCAAATAAATGAGGTTGAAATAAAAGTTAAGAGAAAACAAGAGCTTCCCATGCAGAGTTGCTGCCCCAAAATTTAGCGTAGTTGCAAGAGAGCACTTAGCATCAATCACCAACATGCACAAGGCACTAAAATTACATCTTGTATCACAGCACAATTATGCATCAACTTTGCAATTCTAAAATGCAGCAAATTTAGGGTGTTTCACTATCAAAATTAAGAAGGCAATATCCAATGATTAGAACGTAAAAGGACACAGGACAATACTAACAACTAACAACACAACATACAAGATTGACAAACAAATTATACCTGGTAACCTTGTGTGAGAACATTAACCTTCTTCTCAAGACGTAAAGCTCTTTCTCTTTCAGTCTCTAACCTTGTTTTGACATTCTCAAATTCATTCTGCAATGCTGCAAGTTTCTCCACATTTCCAGCAACACTTGAGAGACCATAAGCATTTCGAGCAGGGAAGTACATGAGATCATTTACACATGTTTTGTGTGCTTCGACATATTCATCAAGGGACTCATTTTCGTGCCCCATTGCAACACGGATATACTGAGCTTCTTCCTTGATTAAAATGTCAGCCTGCACAGAAGAATGGAATCATAAGAACACTTTCTATAGCATAGAGAAACTAACTTATTATCAAAGTCATGCTAGTCAAATAGGAGATGTCTATAGGAGATGTGAAGATGAAGATTGGCAATGTAGGTAGAATCTCTAGGGCAATACTTCAAGCATTAGTATAACATTTCTCTTTCAAATCTTAAGCAAAAACCATTGCAAGCTGAATACAAATATTGACCTTGATGGTTAGTGCTTAAGCAATTAAGAGTATTCCTGGTTCAGCTTGTTTGTCAGAACATTAGCACAATGCACCAAATCAACTTCTCACATGCATAATTTCCCTTTTTTTAGACACTCGTCAATCCATAGCAGAACCCGAATGCTGAAGATGGAGGGCAACTAATCTTCTCTGATAGATAAACTTTGATCAGAAGTATAGTGAACTACAGAGTGAGAACAGATGCTAAGTCTCAGGCCTAACATGTAGAGGAGCAGTATCATAAAACTCCACAACTTTGTTGATCTTTACCCCACTTGATGACTCAAAATGAATGCTGTAAGAGGCTATAACATCCTCTAGTTTTTACCCAAATCCACAGGAAAAATAACAAAGAACTAGAAGCCGTTTCAAAAGTTCATCAACCATACTGCAAAATAGGATCTCTGTACAAAAGCAGTTTTAAAAGAAACAATGGCAGTATAGTTGAAATTTTCCTCTACAATAGAAACCTAAAATTTTGGAAGAACATATTTCTTGCTGCCAAGATTAAACTATTCAAATAAAGTTAGTCTGTTCTTCCAAATGCCTCAAAAATAGCTATCTTAAAGTTTTAAAAAAATGTTAAATTGCAATAGAAAGAAACAAAGTATGGTAATCAATTACTACTATTCAATCCCCCACCCCCAAAGTTTAACAAAAAATAAGGAAATATGCATGATCAAGTACACACCTCCTTCATCTCCTCTTCTTCAAAGTCCTCAATAACAGGAATTGAAGCAATAGGTCCATTGGCAGAGCGCTTGGTACCTTTCTTTTTCTCCTTATTCAGCTTCTCATCAAGTGGATACTTTGCATTATCATGCTCCAGTAACATCAGAAGCTCCTTTCTTATCATTTCATCGGCCTGCTCAATCAAGGTTGGAGGAACAAAGGAGCTCTCATCAGCTCTCAACAAAGAATTTCTGATTAGTTCCAGCGAAGCAGTAGGAGGTCTTGGTAGTTCCCTCTGTAGTACTTTAGATCTCTTCCTAAGTAATGCTTGCTGCCTTGCTTCTTCCTCAGCCTTCTCTCTAGCTATTCTATCAGACATATCCTCCTCAATCTTCTCATCTGGTTCTTCATTCTCCTCTGGGGGTGGTTGGATAACAATCTGGTATTCGTTCTTGGGTTGTGGAAGGCCACTAAGGCCAGAGCGCAAATTCCTTCTTAAATCAGCTTGTCTTTGTTGCTCTAGCTTTGCCACGTCCTGGATGTCCATGTCCTCATTTATATGGAGCTCATCCCTGATTGGAGTTCCTCTTGGGGTCGTACCAAAAGAAAATCCATCCCTTGATGGTGTCATGCCAACCCTAGGGGTAAGACCAGCAACTCCAGGAGTAGCTGAAGGAGTCAGCATTGGATTTGGTGTTTGAATCTCCCGCTTTTTAGGAGTGACTCCAGAAAAATCTGAAGGGTGCAACTCTGGATTCTCGCCTCCTAATAAAGGTGTCTGTGACTCTCTCATCCGTGCTAGGTTTTCTGCTTCCATCATAATAGCATCACCCTTACCAGCAGGAGTCCTTTGTGGGGTCCGCAATGGCATCATCGCCTGGCGTGGTGTCTGCTCATAGTTTGCTAGGAGGGCACGAGTGGCACCACTCCCTTCTGTTAATTCATCACTCCCTGCCATAATATCGCTAGCATAACCTATTTTTGCAATGTCTTCTAATTCACGATCTGAAATCTGAGGTGCAGGAAGCATCAGCTTGGATCTTTTCCTCACTGTTTCTGGATCATTAAGTTTGTTAGCTTGTAGAATAGCTGATGGTGCATCCTGCCTTTGAGCAATTTTATTCCTTGCTATGTCCTGCTTTCTTAACTGTGCTTCCACATCAACTCTTCTTTTCCCTTCAAGTTCCTCAATGGTGGTGGGGAACTGAACATGCTCCACTGGTCTATCTTCATCAGTAACATCGAAGAAGCCAGGAGGTGGCCTCTTCTCAAAGGGAATTTCTGCATTGTAGTCAATCCCCCTTCTTTTCCTCTTCCGTTGCCTTGTATCAATACCAGCAGCTTTCAGTTCTCTCCTTTTCTGCAGTGAAGCAAGCCTCCTAGCCTCTTCAAGTTGTTTCTCCCTAGCCTTCCTTTTAGCCTTTTTACCCCGAGTGTTGGCTAACCGAGCCCGCGCTTCAGAAAGCATTTCCTTTTCATCTTCATCCATATCAACAGGATCAGGACGTGCAGGCTTAGATTCTGGATTAGGATCAATCTCCCCTGGACGCAACTTGCGAGGATCATCCCCAGGTTCATAGTTCTCATCCTTAACACAGGCAGCATCGAGGAGTTTCTCATACCGTTCAAGGCACTGGGATGGTGTTCGTCCGACAATAGGGGCAATAGTTCTCCACTGAGTGGGCATGAGCTTAGCAAGATGAAGCAACTTCTCATCCTCTTCTCTGGTCCACTCAGTCTTCAAACATCACAGAAATCAAAGCATCAGTCCGCTAAGATAAAAGATGACCAGTGTAAGTCATTTCCAACACTAAGTAACAAAGTAAAGCAACTTTGGAACTAACCTTCAACTCATGTCCACATTTTCGAACAAGTTTAAACTCTATAACTGACACTCAATTCACCATAACTAAAGCTAAAGCAGAAATCAATATAAAAGCAGCATACCCATATGCTGAAATCAAATTTCTAATCCATAACCACCAGGTTATCACGCTGGTTCATTTTCTATTAGGAATATAAACAAAAAAAAAAACTAGGTACCTTTTTGATGGAAGGATCGAGCCACTCGTACCAGCGAGCCTTACACTGCTTGGCGGATTTGCGAACGAGAAGAGAAGAGATACGAGCCCACTGGTTCTTGCCATATTTCATAACCGCCGCTTTCAAGATCTCATCTTCTGTGTTCTTCCACACACCTCCTTTTATCATAATCCTCATCTTTCCTCCTTTTGTTTTAGCACCCTCTCCAAAACAAACAAGAAATCAATTGAAAAGAAAATCTAGAAGAAGAACGCAATTCTTTTCTCTTTTCTTTGAAAAGGATTACACTATCACTTCTCGCTCTGGATTGTTTAGGGTTTCTATTCTTCTTTCTCTATTTCTCTTCTCTGCGCTCGTGCTGTTAACGGGTTTGTGCTTAGACGCTTGTTTGCAATCACACTGACAAACGGACTGTTCATTCGGGTTAGGATCTAGTTCCATTTAACGGGTCTAGTTAAGTATGACATGTTCTAAAATGGGTCGGGTTACTATACATGTAACTGGTCCAAATAATTATATGGGCATCGGGTATTGGACTTGTGCACCTCTTACCAATTCTACAACCCTATCGTGTACTTTAAAGACATTATTAAAATAAATCTGATATTCTATTTTTAAAATTTTTTATTTTTATTTAAAAAATTTAATTTATTTTATAAAAATGCATAAATTAGCCTATTTTTAAAGATATAAAGGTAAGTGTGAATCAGTTCGAAATCTAAGGGTCTTATCTTACCCGTAAAGTTTGAACGACTTGATTAGCTGACCAAAACAATGTTATTTTGGTCTTAGAAAAATTTTCAGATTGAAATCGTTTTGAAGAGTTTGTTTGAGTTCGGGTCGACCGACATGAGCTAGCCAAGATTTCGAATTGGACTTTTAACAATATAATCTAATTGACTATATCTCTTTTGTATTTAGTCGTGATGAAGTACATGACAGATGGTAATTGGTCAACATTTACAAATTATAAACACACATATTTTTTGTACTTCTTTGAGCACATTTATTAATTTTCATACATTGCTCATTATTTAAAAGATATCGGTTGTCTTGCTTCATGTGCACACGAGATCATAGTTTTTACATATAATCATATTACATTTTTGTTGTGATTAAGAAAGTTATAAGATTGAGTTAAAATTGTACATAATATTGAGTTAAAATTAGGTTTGTAACTATATTAATTACTTTAAAAAATGTTTATGATCTTAAATTAGTAATTCAAATTTTAGTGACAACTAAACATTTTTTAAGTTGTAGGTTATTAAAAGAGCGCAAAAGAAAAATAAGTTTGTGCTATTAATCTAAATAATAAATTTTTGAATATTTTGATCTATTTGAAGATTAAACTCCATTTATAAATTTGTTGTGAATTATTGACTCAGACGAGAAGTCATCTTTAGAATATATATATGATCATATATATAGAGTTCATAAAATAACTATGATTCTTTTCAAAAGGAAGAAGAAATTCTATAAGCCTTACGCAAATATTGTTGACCGATAATGGTATAAGTTTTTTGACTTAAAAAGATTCACTTAACATCTTATTTTTTCAATCTTTATTGCTTATATAGTAAAGATACATGCATAAGTGATATTATAGGTAGGCTCTTTATGTGATTAACTATAAAGGTATTTCTCTTTTGAAGAATAATTAAAGATTATAAATGAAATTAAATTATATTGTAAAGGTTTAGGAAGTTTTGCCGCATCATCTACAAAGAGAGAATTTATGATGAAAAAATATAGCTTTTTAAGTTTTCATATATTTAGTTCATCCTTTTCTTATTAACAATATATTTTTCTTATAATTATTCATTTAAAATAAAGATGAATGGTGTAGATTATTTGGTAAAAGTGCAAAAACTCACTATTAAATTACTCTGTCAAATAGCTTCTACATCAAGTTGTGAACGTAATTAGAGTACTTTTGAATATATCCATACAAAGAAACAAAATTGTTTGAAAAATTAAGGACTCAATAACCTTAATAAAGAACATGTGTTCGTTGATTTATTGATTTATTTTTTATTTTTATTATTGACTTTATATTTTTTCTATTATGTATTTATAAGAGGAGAACGTATAATATAGTTGATATTGATTATATTGAGCATATTATTTTTTGGATCAAATAAGAAGAACTATCACTTGATTTTAATTATAATGAACTTTAAAAGTGACTAATGAAGAAAATACATTTCCCATAACAAATAAATTAAGAACATCTATCAATAATTATTTGATATCTTATTTTGGTCATATTTAACATGAAAAGCGTAATGTATTACCAATTCGCAATATAAAATAATTCTATCAATTACTAATTTGTAATTTGTTTAAATGTAATGAAAAATGTTGCAAATATTTTGAATGGAAGCGAAATTTATTATCTTTAAATAATTTTAAAGCAATTATGAGTCATAACTGCTTATAAATATACAAATTTTATTATTATTGTTATTCTCAATTTTTATGTTAGATTTAACTTTAATTTTAATTATTAAATTTTTTATTATTTTATCATACATAAAATTGATGCATTCTTTTTATTTCAATATCATGTTTTATTTTTATATCACCTCTTTAATTATTCTTATAGTTTTTACTTCTTATTTATTATCCTAATTAAATTAAACCTTATTGATAAAAGCAATAGCAATCAGAGCGGAACATGTACTATATATAGACATATAAATGCCATTTCTATGAAGCACTTTGTTGCGAACAATTAATCACAATAATCAAAAAATGACAAAAATTATACACACAAAAATTTACGTAGCTAAGCCAGAGTTTTTATTTCATTGTAAATTATTTTCAACATGCCATTTCTATGAAACTCCTTGTTACGAACAATCAATCACAATAATTAAATAACTAAGAAAATTACACACATACAAATTTACTCGGTTCACCAAGATTTAACCACGGGCCGCTAGAGTTTTTATTTCAATATGAATTATTTTCAACAGAGGTACACTAGGAGATGAATCCGCGATTGTGCGCCTGATGTAAAGTCCAAAATATTATCAGGCTTCATATCTCAACACTCCTTTCCACTTAATTTACACGAGCTACGCAAGTTTGACGTTGGGCATAAAGGTTACAAAACATTTCTCCTGTCGACCGGAGTGGATATGTTTTCCAGCAACTCAAGTACCAGTATAACACATTACAATTCATAATAAATCCTATAATCGTTGCTTTTGATTAAGGCACATTCAATAGTCTCGGCAAATGACTACAATGCAAATGCTACAGCAAAAAACAAGCAAGTAGAAGAAATAGGAAGAAAGATGATACCAGTACAAACCGCAGGCATCTCACATGAATCAAAATTCAACCAAAATTTCATTGTACATATGGAAGTTGCCTATTAAAATTCATCATCTGGCTAACTTGAGACGGATAGTTTTATAGAGATATCTTTGAAACTAAAACCAGTTTCCCAATGAAACTCAGTTATGGTTGCTTGGCTATTACAAGCTATCTATAGAATGATGCCAAAATATAAAGAATAACTGCTGCAGAAGTTGTTACTATGAGTGCCTGCAAATTAAAGCGCGTCGTTAGTGTTGGAGCGATACTTTACACCAAAGAGCTTAGATAGCCAAATTTGCAGTGTTAGATACAAGGTTTATTGTTATTCAAGAGTAAACTGCAGGTAGAGCAGCTTTAGAAATTAATGGAAGAACAACCTGACATAAATTTACAAACTTGAGCTACAGAAAAGTTTATTGCATAATAGTGGGCATTATAAAATAAGGAATGCAACCACATGAACAAGTTCCATAGAAACTCCATCCAAGTCCTCAATTATTATTTAAGTATGTAAGACGATATCTGTCATGCACTAAAAACAGTTTTAAGATTTAAAAAATGCCCTGAAAGTGTATCTGAGTAGATGTACAGAGTTGTATATACTTAATCGGTAAAAGTCATTCAGAGTTAAGGGCAGTCTACTATTCGTGAAGAGGAGTTAAAGATTCTACCTGATTATTGTATAGAAAAACAGGTATATAACTGCCGGCAAGCTCAATCAAGTTTAAAATACCAGTATAAGCCTGAAAAGATTAAAACCAAACAAAGCCCAGTGAGTGAAATAAGAAAATAAATCAGAAACCAGTAAGAGTTAAATATGTAACAAACGATGGTGAAGTGACCAACAAGTATTTAAGGAAACAAATAAACAAGCTTCCAACTTAGAACAAGCAACTGATCTGACACAGGGTATGGCATCTTTCAACTCGATAACACTTGCATGGAAATGTCTCAAAGAACTAGGGCTATCAAGCTAAGCTGATGTCTCCAAGTTTTGCTAAGTTCTGGTTCCATTAAGCTTATATTTTCTTTTCCGTACAAGCAGGAAGCCATGACAATGACTAGTGGTACATTCTTGTGGAAACCATCTAGAAAATTAGTAGAAATGACAAATTTAAATAAAAATCGCACCCATAGTTCTATCTTCTATAAAACATGAAGAGGATTAAAAAAGCTTAAAAGAAGTTTTTCTTTTTAAACTTTCATTCTTGTTCTTTTTCTTTTTCTTTTTCTTTTGAGGGTGGGACGATACGATTTCAGGTGTATATAACAAAAGAGCTACCCATGATAGTCAAGAGAAGATAACTGAAGTTCTCAACTTGATGAATTAGTTTATCTATTATTATAACAAACAGCAAGTTCCCAAAATACTGACTGATGATATGCGAGAAAGTTGCAAAGACATCCTACCAAAGAAGCAAAAGCAATAGAACCAAAAAGCAAAGACATTCTACCAAAGAAGCAAAAGCGATAGAACCAAAAACTAGAGCAAGAGAGCGAAGAAGTCTTTTTCCCATTCGCAATGCCCGGCCATCATCTTCTCCTTCTTCCTGCATCAAAGTGATCCTTATTTTTATCTCACATGCAAAAGGAACTTATTTGACAAAAATTGGAAAAAATGTCAGAGGGGGATGATAATTGACATCCCAAAAAGAAGAGGAAAAAAAAAGATTGTGTAAGTGTAAGTCTTACTCACATTATATGTTGGCGACACAGGAGGCTCAAAGGATTTTAATTTCTCAAAAACGCGATATACAAACGCAAAAGCCAAAAACTGCAAAGGCTTATATTCTGCATTGCGTTTGATGAGGATCCAAGCTGTCTGCAAAAAGTCATGTAAAGTAAGGAAGAAAAGTCCATTAACAAGAGGGACAAAGAATCAGAGTTTAGTTAATTCAAAAGATTGGAAGTCAGTTCTTCAAAATGAAAGTAAAAATGCAGACTGCAATTGTATTCATTGGATGTCAAACAATATAAAAAACTTGGACTGGGAATAGGACTGGAAACACAATCATACAGGTAGCATTTAACAAATCTATGGAAGAGGAACCTCAAGCTGTTAAAATTGGAAATCTTCCCCTTTTAACTTTTTCAACATGCCCTCAAGCTTGATTTAGGGATTCAGTCACAGATGTAGCAATCAAAACATGTCATACCATATGCATGCCCATTTACATATGTATGCTTGTGTATTTGCACAACAACACACAAGATACAAACACAGAGACTCAGAAAGAGAGGGAGTCCAAAATACTATATTTTATCCTTTTGCAGGAAGAACGTTTTCACTACTTACAAATGCAGCAGATATTGCCAAGTTGATTCGAATGTCTTGTTCACTTGACTTTGCAAACCTGAAAATGTAAGAAGACATACATGAGGGTAATAGGAGACCTTAGGATGGAGGGCACATAAAAGGCAACGGTTAAAAAAAAAAAAAAGGCCAGGGAAGAAAAGCAGCCGGTGGTAGACTAATAATACTTCCACAGGACCTGTTAGACCAATTTGGTTGGGGGAAAGAGTTTTATATTAAACAATTTCAAGCATGAATGGTAATGTAGGAGTATCTACTTGATAAGTTAAAGAGAAAGGGGGAAACACCTTGGCCCCCATGGTACAATTGGCTGTTTATCAGCATATTTTATGTCCTTCGAGACCTGCAAATTTCACAAAATCATAAGGATGATTGATAAACCAAGAATTAACCTATGATATTTCCTTTAAACTGCAATGGGATTAAGATTTCCAAAAGGCATCTGAACTTTCCAATAGATTCAACAAGTTTCACCAAAAAGAGCCTATTTTGAATATGCAATTTTGTTAGTTCATGCTCTTGAAGCCACCTATAGCAAGAAGATACACATGGTAGCTCATTATCTCTTTATTGAAGCAAATTAATAATGAAAAGTTTTCTTAAATCAGTGAAGGAAGATTATGAATGTAGAAGCTTCAATTTGAGTGTGTTTTTATAGTTTTTTAGTATTAGAAAGACATTTCCAGATTTTCTCATGTGAAAGTTACTAACCATCCTTTTCCTCCACAAATCAAGGAAAACATATGCAGAGAAAAGATTCAATTTTGTAACATTTAGTCTCATCTCTCTTTTATTTTTGATTAATAATGCCCTTTTTCCATGATAACCCCAGAAAAACAATTCAGCAACATCAGAAACTCATAGCAAACTTGCATTCGAATTCAACCTCAAAAGTAGAACCGTTAGTTAGAAACTCTACATTCAGGCACCAATACTTGGGAACATTACATTAAAAAGTGTAACATAAAAATTTTACCCATTAATCAAGATAATTCATGATAGAAAACAGCTTCTACCTGGAATGAACCATATGTGATACCCTTCTTTCGGTTTGTCAACTGTGCCATCATCAGCTTATCATATGCCTTCTCAAGCTGGACATGATACATGAGAAAGCACAAGATCCCAAATGTAAGTAAATTAGTACAATTAATAATAGAAAACCATGTAAGCAAATAAAGAAGAAAGAAATTTTGAACGGAATGAGTACTCCATAAACCATACACGGCAAAACAAAAACATACACGTGAAACAGTAGCTACATCACCCACTATCTCAGCCTCCTTGCGCTTTTTAGTATATGCCATCTTGACCTTGTCGAAGCCTTCCAATGGGCTCACTCCAAGGACCTAAAACATAAAAAATTTCTGTAACTGAAAACAAAAAAAGGACAACCACATGCACGATAGCTCCACCATTTGTAAAACTAATCTCCATGTCACCAATTCCAGGAATTTTCAAAGTTACCTCGTACGGATTAAAGTCACCTTCAGGGGTAGAAGTTCCTGCAGCTGATGCTGCAGCGCAAATCATCCGTTCATTCGGCGAAACTGCTCTGGAGAATCTGGTAAAATTCAACATATTGCCATTGTAGTTATATTCTCTAAGTTCAAATAAGCCAACGAATGCCAAGAAAGTTCACAGCTTCCAGTTCAATTCTAGTAATGAATTATGCGGACCGATAGACATAAATGAGGAAATTGGATTTTGAAAAGGAAAAAAAAAGGAAAAGATTTAGCTTTTACTCGAGATAATAATTGATAGACATAAGCAGCCAAAAACGAAAAATCTTTCCCAGCATTTTCTCTCCAAAGAAACTGTTCGAACCAGCTTCATGCTTATCAACTGGAACAAACCACACACCAAGGAATCTCATCAAATTCTTACGCAAAAATTAACTTACCTGACAAAACAAGGAGGGCATTTCAAAACGGAGAATCTTGGAATGCAGTTTCGCGGGGAAATTTGGGGATTATGGCAATTGAAGACGTTTGAGATTGCCGAAGCCATACCTTTGACTGGTTGCGTGAATTAGGTAAAATACGGTGGAGAATAGGGTTTTTCTTCGGGATTTTAGGCTCTGATAGAGTGATAATTGTCTGTATCCAACCAAAATTTCATTTTCTACTTCTATCGACGAACAAAGAGATATTTGATTAATCTGTAAAATGTTCCCATATCCATTTCAGATTATTTATACAGTCTTAAGTGTTACACTAGTATACTCTCTTGTGTGCTGCGGACTGCGGAGTCAGTTTCCAGTTAATTTATTTTAAAAATTAAAAGTTTGAAATATAACAAGTTTTTGATGAGTGTATTGTAAAACTGAAATATTTTAAAAGTACATAAATTTTATTAAATATGTAATTTTAGATAACAATTTTTATTTTTAAAGATATAGTATATTAAGTAAATATTAGTTTAAAATTTAAAATATAATTATTTAGTTAAATATTTTAAAACTTAGATTGTTTTAATATCCTCAGTTGTTGCCTCTTAAGTTTATTTCCACTATAAATACAAAAAGTAATTACAAGTACAAGAGATATTATAAGATTATGTTAAATCTATAAAATATGACTTTCTAGTTACATGAAGCTAAGAGATAGAAATAAAGTTAGAAGGCTAACACCATCCCGTAAGCTCAATGGGAGAGAATGAACGTTGAGATTGGACCACAAACAAGAAAAATGACGAGAAAGTAATATATTTGCTACTTGATCAATAGTTGGAACATATTTTATTAAAAGATTGTAATGCTCTAAATTCTCATGAATAAGATAAAGAAAAATGACGAGAAAGTAATATGTTTGCTACTTGATCAATAGTTGGAACATATTTTATTAAAAGATTGTAATGCTCTAAATTCTCATGAATAAGATGAAAATCAACGTTGTTGTGTTTAGATATGTTGTCAATTTTCGGATTCGCGATCATGTAAAGTTATCATACAAAAGAAGAGCGGGCTAAGAAAGAAAGACACCAAGCTCTTAAAGTAGTTACTGAATGAGAGCAATTGCTGAATCCAAATAACTTATGTTGTAGTTGCACTTAGGCCTTGGTGAATGATTTGGTTACCGCATGGACTGCTGATTGAATTTCTATAAAAAAAAATGCAATAACCCTGAGTAGACCTACTGTTGTTATTTTATCTTGAAATTGTGGTAGATTCGAACGTTGACTTGATCCGATAAGTTCGTAGTGTAACCCGAATTGGATAAAAACGAAAATCAATGTTGAGCTTTGAGCTTGGGTTGTTTTCATAAGAAAATAAAAATCTGGTTGTAAAAGGGATTTATTTATATCGTTTTTATGCATAGTGAAAATACTCTCTCTGCTCTTATCCGAAGATGTAGACATTATTGACCGAATCTCGTTAAATCTTTGTGTCATCCTTTCTTTATTTTGGTGCTTTAATTGTGTGATTGTGCACGTGAAAATTAACACCTACAATTTTCAAGATCCCTAGCCCAATTAACATCAAAATAGGCAATTAAGGAACGTTGAGATGATTTTTGAAAATAAAAACTATGATGAATATTGCCTTTAAGATACAGAAGAAACTCTTAACAACGTTCCAAACAAAAATAGTGGGACAATGTATATTAATTGTTAAAAAAACGACGATAATTTTATTGATAAACGGACTCGAATACAGAACTCAAGACACCGAAGGTAAACAAAACAGAGGGACAAAGAACGAAACTCAGACGCACTACACTTGGGACTCATTTCTCTCACTTAAGACTCACTTCTCTCTCTTAAGACTCACTTTTCTCTCTTCATTTTTTATGTTACAAAATGGTGTTAGGATTGCCTATTTATAGGCATCCATCACCGACCTACATGCAATTTGTTAGAAGACTCTAGACTTGCCAACTTGCCAACTTGCATCACCAACTTGCCAACTTGCATTGCCAACTTGCCAACTTATACAAGTTGCAAGAAAATTCTAGATTTGCAAGTTGCCCACTTGCAAGATTTTTCCTTTCTGTATTTTTTTATACATATCTAGAGTTTTCTACAAGTCTCTAAAATTAGTTGGTGATTTCTAACACTCCCCCTCACCAACTAATTTCTCTTCAAAATTTTTCATGAGATTATCCCAAGCTTCATTTTGCTTTAATGCTTGAATTTCCTCATCCATTGCCTGTTGCCATTCCTTGCTTTGTGACACTTCTTTATAACTTGTCGGCTCTTTCAGACCAATTTCCTCTATTATTGCTGCATTTGCATATTTTAGATTTGGCTTTCTTTGTCTAGTTGACCTTCGTAGTTGAGGCGATGGCTGTTGAACATCTTCTTCAATGTCCTCTATCTGACTTGGCCTTATTTCTTCTGGAGTTGAATGATGGATTCCTGTTTGCCATGGGCTTTTCTCTTCTGACAGCCTCATCTCCATGGATTATTCCTCACTTGGTTGCGTAGTATCAATTCTAGATTCTTCAATTGGTTGAGTCTTACCAACCTCTATTGATTCTTCTAATCGTTGTCGTAGCTGCTCCTCTATTTCTTTGGAATTTGGAAATAATACAGTTTGTGGTGACCACCAAGAAGACGCCTCATCAAAGACAACATTCCTGCTTACGTAGCATCGTCCTGTAGTCAAGTCACAACACTTCCATCCTTTACGACGGCTGTCATATCCAACAAATATGCAGTGTATTGCCTTTTTATCAAATTTGCTACGTAGGTGATCTGGTATAAATATGTAGTACACGCATCCAAACACTTTAAAGTATCCTACTGAGAGTTTAACTTTTCCAAGCTTTTCATACGTTGAGGTCCCCAATTTTGCTTGAGGTAATCTGTTAATCACATATGCTGCCGTCTTCATACCTTCGGCCCAAAACCTTGCTGGTACATTCTTTGCATGTAGCATACTTCTGCATATCTTTGC
>JANIJH010000003.1:47744562-47766070 GCA_024520975.1 Erythroxylum areolatum
GTATCGCCAACTTGCCAACTTGTACAAGTTGCAAGAAAATTCTAGATTTGCAAGTTGCCCACTTGCAAGATTTTTCCTTTCTTTTTTTTATACATATCTAGAGTTTTCTACAAGTCCCTAAAATTAGTTGGTGATTTCTAACATTAATAAACTTGATTCACCGCAAAAGCAAGCTCAGATCGAATAACAGTAGCATATTGTAGGGCCCCAATAACAACACTACGATAAAACTTTGGATCACAATATGCTTGTCTAGAAGATGATAATCATATACTAGCTTTGGCTGGAGTTGAAACAGGTTTGACACCTTCCATTTGAACATGCTCGAGGACATCTCAAATATATTTCAACCTGTGTGGCGGTTAGTTCCCTAGAGAGTTCCTCAATACGATTGGAAAGGTGCTCACGTTCAGTTCGATCCCTCTGGCGCTCCTCTTCGTTCCCCTGACGATCCTCTTGGTACATTTTCGTGAAGGCTCAAACTGTCTTTGCAAGTTGGTAGATGAATCACCCATAACTCTTGGGTCTGATACCAATTTGTTACGGTCCTGTGATTGATATCAAGTTATAGGGCGATCAACTACGAAATCCTCCTGTAGCTTTTGGAGGTAGGATTGTTTGTGTGGTTTTCGGCCTTTGTTGCCTATGTTGAATGATAAGGAATGGGCTTTGTTGGAAAGAAAGAACCCAAAGATGTTGTGAATTGAAACTGAGTTAAAATTGTTCATTGGCTTCCATTATTCATCATTCAGTAATTTAAAGAAAAGGAAACGTAACTACTTCCTACAAACTAGGAACCCTCTACTCTAAGAATACATGATTTGAACTAAAAGATAATTAACTCATTATCCCTTTGACCACGACTTGACTCCTAACACAATTAAAATTGAAATAGCAATTAACAACTTCGTAGACAAGTGACAATTGCACCACTGGAAGGCAAGACATACCAGCCACCACCAAGTTCTCACATTATGCTCCCCATGCTGCCACCTCTGCGATAAATCAGGCCTTTGAAAGTGGGATCTTCATTTCTGCACCTAACATGATCTCTCGGCTTACTTGAGGTCAATAGACTTACGGTCTTTATTTCTTTGAACTGTACTTCATGTCTATCAATAAGGATCTCCACATTGTTTAGTGCATTCGTAAACCCCTCTCAAAGCCTAAGAATAGTATGACAGGGTTGATGTTTGGGCTTTGTCCACATTGAACCTTTGGGTGTAATGTCTCAATCACTTTATGCGACCGTATACCTTCAAGGCTGGAAGCTTAAACTTTGACGTAATGGATCATCTAAGATAACTCAATTAGGGTCTGTCTTTTAAGTCCCGTTGATCTTCTAGCAACATGTTTAAAGGTAATTTATAGGTAGACTAACCAGCAAACGCTAAAAGAGTAAAAGATAAGTTTGCTGTACTAGAAGTTTGATCAGCCTAACATTGTAAAAGGGCAATAGGCTACTACTGAACTGACAAACACTACTTACAACCTATCACTAACATGTTTCTACCTGCAACAGAAATCATGCAAGGTTTCATCTTGATAGGCTCCCAAAATATTGGAATTTTAAAATTCAAGTCACGACAGGCTTGTCATGCAAGTGCAATGAAAGAAAATCTTGATGAGAATCCGCGCATTTTGCACTTATTTGTTGGCAAGAAAAGAAAAACAATCTATAGAAGGCCTGAGTCACAATCCAAGTGAAGTCGGACCGTGTCATTTCATCAAATATTTCAGAATCCCAGAGGAATGCTTGGGGAATTGAGATACACACATCAGATCTCTCCAAGTCATCAGATCTGGAAACAAAATATAGCAAGTTTTCATGAAAACACACAAGAAGATAACAAAGCCACTCCACGTTGTGCCTTGAATCACAAAAGAGTAATCATTCTTGGTATTCATCATGGTCTCAGAGATGTGCAGAACAGAAAGCAGCACATGGAAAGAATTCAAGGCAGCAATTCTAGAAGCTATTAGGGTACACAATAAGCGAAGAGGATGATACAGGCTTCTATCCCAAACCCAGCTTTATCACAAAAAACAAAACCAATCTCTGCATTAGCTTCTATTTTTTCTTCCAATTTATACAATTTTCAAAATGTCTTAATTAAATGGACCTCAAGTTCCTCTCTGTGCAACAGTGGAGTGTCTATAAGCCAAATAATTTGTTCTGTAACCGGAAATCCATGTGTCATACTTTTGCACCGAGGAAGGACTGCAAAATACAAAAAAAAGGGGGGAGAGTTAGCAATAGATTTTCATGCTTAGTGGAAAGATGTGCCAACATAGAAAAGAAGTAATATCATTGTTGGAGTCCTTTGAAACATATAAATCCAATGACACAAATTGTTCAGTTTAAAGCTTAGAGAGAAATAGAAGTTGAAGCCGCTACTACAAAGACTAATCCGTAGATTGACAAGTTTGTTGTCTTAATAACATACTGAAAATTTTCAAACACAAACTCTTATTCCCGCTGTTCATCAATTTAGTAAAAGGATCCAAAGGAAAAGGAAAAAAACATGTCCAAGAACAAGGAACTGTTGACTAAGGATCATGCACGACGCACCGAGGACATTTTAGAGTTGAAAACCATAAGAGCAGACAGATCACAATATTGTTGGCTATTGTGATTAAAATGGCATTTTCATTGACTCCATAAAGTAAAAATTTAATAGCATTGTTTAAATAGGCTCTGATACCATGTAAAGTTAAGGAAGAAGGGAAAAAAGGATGTATGCAGGGATTAATAATACAGAATCTCTATGTTCTTCAACATAAAATTTTTTATTATCTAACTTAAAAAGTAATCCCTCATCATACTGTTCCTCCTATTCTACATTCCATTTCAACTTTTATGTGCCATGCAGTGTCTGGAACTTAAGAAGAACTTTCTTTTCTGAATTTTATAAACAAACAAGCTCCATGTTACATCAACCCAGTCTAACAAGAAACTTATGACGTATTTGAAGTAAAGTTAGGAATACAGGAAAGATGTCAATTTGTCAAGTTTCTTGACTCAAAGAATAAACAATGACTAATAATTGGATATCTTATCTAGAACCATTTGGGTTAGGCATCAGATGTTCTGAAGTCAAGTCCAAAATTAAGTACTCTACATACATTAGCTTAAGGAAAATGGTCATCACAAATGGAAAAATAGACACAAACTCTCCCAATGCTAGGGGAGAAATAAACACATTTCTCCACTCATTTTTTACCAAAAAATTACATAAAAGTTTAATTATGGAAAAAATTTCGTACAAATATTGTTTAATTGGGATCAATCAGAAAGGCTGAAATTCAAGCCCAGACCAAAACTGAATATGTGTTGACATTCTGCAAATTAACAAGTAACAACAACTGCCAAAAGGCATTCAAGGAATATAGTAGTGAACTTTCACTGACTAAACAACATTTTCTTTTTAATG
Organism: Erythroxylum areolatum; assembly: GCA_024520975.1. Lineage (NCBI taxonomy): Eukaryota > Viridiplantae > Streptophyta > Magnoliopsida > Malpighiales > Erythroxylaceae > Erythroxylum > Erythroxylum areolatum. The sequence continues at coordinate 47,747,997 of JANIJH010000003.1, forward strand.
TTGAGAATGTACCTTGACTCCTGCAGGGGGGTTTCCAGGCTTAGCAGTAGTTGTGCTTCCAAAGACAACTCCTGTGGAAGGATTTCCAGGTTTTGCTTTGGACTTCTTATCAGCAGGCTTTAATATTTGGAAAGAACACATTAATGTCTCATCCACACTCATCATGGCACCAGCATTATCAAACTCTCCACAATAATTTGGGGCTGAAAATATAGTCACAAGTTGTCGGTTGGCAAAGAACTCATATCCATCCTCCACAACCTATAACAATGAAACAGCTAGGACAAAAAAATTAAGTGACAAAAACTACAATGTCAAAAGGAATCATGTGAAACAATACAAATGGTTCTGCAAAGACTCCACAAATAGAACCAATACTTTAGCAAAAGTCCTAAAATATAAGAGAAAATATATCACAGATATAACTATCCCTGAAAGGATCCACATAGTGCTCCAGATTGTTTATTCTCTACAATCTTAGTTTATTCTCTACAATCTTTACACGTACATTTAGAGAGCATCAACTTATCTACAAGACTGAATAAAACAAAATAGATAGTGGAGCACGCAAACCTGATGGGCACGACAAATCAGATCCAAATCATGCTTCTGAAGAAACTCTGACACTTTGTCAGGACCGAAAGTGTATGAGACTCCCCTGTCATTCATCCCCCAACCTTGAACATCTTTACTGGGATCTGACCAAAGAAGATCACAGAGCAAACCAGTGTCTGGTACATCAGTAGGGCGTTGCAGGTTCTTAATCTGATCCAAACTATGCAGGTCTGGAGAAAGACCTCCATGCATGCAAAGAATCTTCTCATCAATTAAAGCTGCCACTGGTAGGCAATTAAAACATTCCGTGAATGTCTTCCATAGCCTAACATTAAATCTTCTCTTACACTCATCATAGAAACCATATATACGATTTATGGAAGCACATTCGTGGTTTCCCCTCAAGAGGAAGAAGTTCTCAGGATATTTTATCTTGTAAGCAAGAAGAAGGCATATAGTCTCCAGACTTTGCTTGCCTCGATCCACATAATCCCCCAAAAACAAATAGTTTGCATGTGGAGGAAATCCACCATATTCAAACAGCCTTAGGAGATCAGAATATTGACCATGAATGTCACCTGTGCGTTTTCACCCAAGAACATCAAGACAGGAAAAAGTTTCATCCACTAAAATATTATATAGAAGATCCAGAAGCATGAATGTTATATCGCAAATATAAGATATGATTCATGCCATAGAGAAAGAAGCCAACCCACATGCAGTAAGAACCAAAAAGTAAAAGATGGCCTTAAAAAGTAAAATTCAAATTCAAGTTTCAAGCCCAGCTTTAACTAATATAATCACATAAATGCTCAGCAAATGAAGCACAAACCAACAAGAGGATTCCCACTCAATCACCAGAAATGTGCTCCTTATACACAAAGGATGCTTAAATGAAAAATCTTTCTAAAACCTACTATGCAAGACATCAACATATATAGGGGTAATTACTGTAAATACAAAAGAAGATAGTTCTAGTTCATTTTGAGCTTCAACAAGAGGATTCCCACTCAATCACCAGAAATGTGCTCCTTATACACAAAGGATGCTTAAAATAAAAAATCTTTCTAAAACCTACTGTGCAAGACATCAACATATATAAGGGTAATTACTGTAAATACAAAAGAAGATAGGTCTAGTTCATTTTGAACTCTCCAACTTATTCACGTATTTTAAACAAAATTATCACTTCTAGTCCTCAAAACGCATACTAAGGAATTAAAATTTATCATGATGTTCCCCCATTATAAGCACATCAAAGTGAACTTTGACATTTTTGGGACATTAACACCATCTCTTACCAGCCATTTCACCATTCAAAAGGCATGCTACCTATTTATACATACTTCTTCTGTAGATCTATACTAAGCATTGTCGCACACTCAATCATGCATAATGTACACTGAACTTATGTTGCACAGTAACCTTTAGAATAAGCAATCTAGTAAAATAAAAACCTAAACAGTTCATGTTAAGTCAAATAATGGAGATCCTTCTGAAAGCTCAGCATTACAAGAATTAACCAAGATAATAACTAACACAATCCAGGGTTGCAATGTGTAGCACTTAATCATGCCACTGATAAGTGATATAAGAATATTAGTAGAAAAGAAAGCCACATTGGACACGATAAAGATTCTTACCGAGCATGAACATGCCACAGAAACCAATCTAAAGTTTGATATTGGAGCAGATTCTTCGCTTTGAATTATTGACTTTATGACGCATAAAATTACCGACAATTTTACCCATCCCAAGAAGAAAAATTTTGAAGTTGCCATCAAGATATAGAAAAATGGACAAGCAAAAACTACAGAGAGCCAATAAATCCACACAAACTTATATTATGAAGCCAAAAAAAAAAAAAAACAAAAAGATTGTCTAAGCAATGTGGTAACATGACACAAATCTTAAGGGGATCGCTTCATAATTTTCAATCACAAAAATTAACAGATGATTTTGAAATTAAGAAATGCCAATTATTAAAAGTAAGAAAATAATATATAAAGGAAACAGAATAAGGAGACAAAGTTCTTGTGTATGAAAAGAAGTGCATAAAAATTATAGTGCGTTCAACACAAAATCCAACTTGTAAAGTACATCATAAGTGGGTCATATGTGTGATTATATCGACCACAGCATAGAACACAATAGTCTAAAGTTTCCCCACATCAACCCATGTCTAACAAATAACCTCAGAACAGACCAAATAATCAATACAATGCACGCAAGAAGGTCATAGTCACCCATTTGTGAGTCAACAAAACAATATCAAACGAAAAGATGAATTCCAAGGCCTAGGTTGACAGCATCAATGCCAAGAAAGAAACTATATGACATAGAACACGGCATCATTAAAACAGGAGTATGAATGGAAGATTCTCCAACTAGAGTTGCAAGACTACTCCCAAGACACAAGTAAAGACCATCAAAACCCTAATGCATAGTGCCATAAATATAAAAGCGTCCAACAAAACAAAGAAGTTGATGAATTTAAAAGAAGACCCACAGTTAATATTCCAAGTATACTTGCTAAAAGTTAGAGCAACGGCAGGCAACGTAGACATTGTAATTCATTGGTAGCTATAATCATGACTAACAACCATACTCCAACTTGAGTAGTTCATACTCATAGCATGGACAACCAAATGCCAATGTTAAGACAAGCTGCACGATACTCAACAACGTGCACTTCAATTGTTCACTTGGATCCAGTTTACATCGGCTAAACATATAATCGAATACTTTTTCCACAGAGCACTTCAGCAACAGACACATCTGGAAAAGTCCAGCTTCAGGAGGTACAAAACCAGGACTCGATTTTCATTAGGAAGAATTAAGTTCAACAATCAATCATTAAAGCCACTCTAATCCATGCAATGAAAACAAACTGAAGCAAATGCAAAAACAATATTGCCAGAGCTAGTATTAACAATAAAGGGGCAAAGAAACATTTTAAAATTCCAAACCCCATAGACAAGCGAAATCTAGAAACATAAGGTAAGAGACTGACTTCAGACCACCGCAAACTTAGTGTGCATATAAGAAAAACAGAAGCGTGGTTCCTATAGCTGACTGTGAAACATCCAACAAAGCAATAAGCCCAGGTGTTAACAAGCCAATAATTTCAGAAAATAAAAACCCCCATGTGTATGTGAACAGCAGAGCCAAAAAGGCACGAACCTTTTACCAAACTTCAAGGCAAAACAAGAACAACCAACAAAACCCTATCGATCACAAGCAGCAAAAACAGATATTCATAGATAGTTTAACAAGAAAAATACCACATATCTTGATGGGTGCTTCGAGCTCCAACATATTGGGCTGTTGCAAGAAAATCTCTCGGGACACAACACACAACTGACGGATCTCGGGCTCGGACAACTGAACCTGCTTTCCGGGTCTGCCACGAACCTCAAGAAGCCGTTTGATAATATCGTCAAGAACAGCTTGGTCCATATTTTCCTGTATCTCTTATCGTATTTTCTTTTTTCCTGTCTCTGAAAAATCAAAACTTTGAAACCAGAGAAAAGTCAACGGCGCGTCTTTTCTCTGTGTCTAAGAATTGGGTCTACGAACTGCGATTGGGGGATGGTTGAAAAGGCAAAGGTGGGGACGGCGGGCAGAGGAAGTGAGCGAACAAAAACATGCCCCTGGTAATGGAGGAGAAGGGGAGGGTTGAAGTGGTCGAGGGTGTCGTTTTTCTCCAAGCAAGGGTGTCGTTTTGGGATGGGTTCACCCGAATTTGAGACGCACGTCTTTTGCTTGGTTATTTGAGAAAGTAGAAAATGTTTTCTTCTTCAGTTGAGTTGAGCGGCATAGGAGGGAGAATGTGAAGTGAATTGGGGTTGGGTTATGAGTATTGCAATTTGAGGATAAGTTGCAAATTGGATGACCGCAAGACAAGTGTGGTGACTTCGTAATTCACTTTTCACTTTTTAATTTATAATTTTTCAATGAACAGAAGCATAACAACTATAGCACACAACAATTATGCAACATATATAGGATTAATCCTCAAATACGCTGAATCCTTTGTTTGATGTCTCCACTAAAATCAAAACATAGCATTTTAAGACAAAAACAAGTCATTGCTTATTCATGGTACATTTTGTGCGACAAAATTTGGAATAACAATAAAAGTCTCTCCATTGAAGTCTGAAGATATTTCTTACGTAGTAATGTGATGTCGGCCATTATTAATTAAATAAATTTCTTACAACTTGACTAGTCAGCAACTCTATTTTGTCTCACCTTTGATAATTCCAACACCCTGCCGTCACACAAGTGAAGAAATAACTTAAGACCTGGCTAAAGCTTAAGGTATAATTTGTGTAGTTCTTACTTGAATGAAATAGTTTATAATGGAATAGATCATCAATAACTCTAATGTTAGAAAATTATTACTTGAGAGGGATGAAATGATTTATAATGTAATGTAATAAAATATTGTTTAGATGAAGAGTTTATAATGTAATATTTTACATCTCATCTTAAACTTTTTTTATTGAAGATTTTTTATTTTAATTGTTTTGGATGAAATGTGATGTAATACGAAATATTACTCTTTTTTTGTTCTATTCTATTATAAACTTTTCTCTAAAATAATATAATAACATTAAATTATATTATAAAACTCTGGGCAAATCTTCAGCCTTGACCTTATATTCAATAGTTTAACTTAGGACAGGTGCAATTGCAAAACTTAAAAAAGAAAAACAAACTAGAAGTCCTACGTGTAATTTAAAAAAGACTTTAAATGTAAATTTAATGCATAATTAGCAGTCGGCTCTGAATTTCAATTGCATAAAAGAAAGAGGTCATTTAAGGTTATCGAAATTCTAATACTGCAGTAATTAAGGTAAATAAAAACATCTTTATTTTTGTTGGCAACAAACAATTGGATCCGTTAGTTTTTCAACTTCACTGGGAAATCCAAGCAAGGTCTTGTTGGATTCCGAACGCCAAGCGAACACCGGGGAGAAACCAGAAGATACCCACTTGGAACATGAGAAGAGGAGGAGGAGGAGGAGGAGGAGGAGGAAGGAGCCATGGAAACTACACCAACCCTTGCTTAACTATGCATCAGCCATGGGCTTCTCTGCTTGTCTGTGGGATCAAGCGCATCGAAGGCAGGTCCTGGCCTGCTCCAATTCGAGGTATTTTTTAGTTTCCCACTTTTAATTCTTACGTTTGGTGCGAATAATCGATCCCCAGTTGCGTTTTGTGTCACCAAACGTACCAAGTTGGAATCTTTATTGGGTAATATTGATAAACAGTTGGTCTTTTTCTTTGTTCTGGCTGCGGGGTTTGGCTTTTAGGATTTGGGAGTTTTAAGTGATCGATCGGTTGAGTGCTGTTAATGGGAGTGTTGCATTACACATATGTTTTTCCTGTTTTTGGGATTTGAGATGGATTCTTATCTATTCTTAACGTTACCTCAAAACATAGTAAGATGGTCTGTTGTCTTATCCGTTGTGGTTGCGTGGTGTGCTTTGTTTTCTAACAATGGGAGCTTTAATTGCCGTCGATGGAGTCCTAATTAAGCCCAGAACCGTGGACGATAGTGAGACATTTGTTTTTTCTTCTTTTTTTTTTGGTGAACAAATTTGGTTTCTGCTGGACGTGAGGACATTATTTATGGTAAAATTTTGAAAATGTTTACGGTAAGCTGGTCCTATAAGCTATATTGAATCAATACTTCATATTTTGCTATTCTAGAATGTCCAATTATAATTGAACCATGAAAATGGGGAAAAAGACAGAAAAGTGCACGAGACTATTACAGTCCAATCATGTGCGTATTATCATTGATATTAGGCGACAATAATGTTTCTAATGTTTTAAATTCACTAATGCCTAGAGTACATAGACTGAAGTTTACCAGTCATTTGTGAGTGATTCGGGGGCTAAATGATAAAACTGACTTACCAAGGAAGCTAATTTTACTCATTCTTCAGCTAAAACTCCAAAAATAATTTGATGCAACTCGTTATGGAGAAGCAATTCTTTCTTCTGTTGTTATGTCTTCTGATTGTTGCAACTTTCTTTCCTTTATTATTAAAGATCTTATTATGTAATTTTGTTTTGAAGGTCGACTTTGGATCCATGCTGCTGGAAAAATTCCAGAGGAAGGTACAATCAAAGCAATGGAAGACTTCTACAGGGAAATTTATGCGGTGGATGGAATAAGTGATGTTGCATTTCCCGAGCATTATCCTGTTTCAAGACTTTTAGGTATTTAGCATGTATTACCTTGATATTAAATGGTTACTTGAGCTGCTAACTTATACTTTTAGTTCTTTTTTCCCCTTGTACTCTTGGTAAATTTTCACCCTTGCAACTTAAGGAGACTTTGAATTTTTATTGGATTATTCTTCAAGTAGGATTTCTTATTTTTCTTTGTCATTCCAATGTCTGATGATGTGTGATGTCCACTTGTAACCTAGGCTGCGTTGAAGTGGTTGGTTGTGTTAAATGTGAAGAACTGGCTAGCTGGGAGGCAGTATCCGAAGGGGTGGGTAACCTAGATTTTTGGACCTTATTTACCCCACATACAGTACAAGGTTTATTTTGTACATGTTGTTGAGTAATATAGACGAGATTTTTTTGCCACAGGTGAGGTTAGAAGGGCAAACAGACTATTGCTGGCTTTGTGAACAGCCTCAGGTGCACATGCTCATAGTTGATCTTCGTATAGAAGTTTAATCTATATGTTGGTCATGTGTTTCTGCCCTTGAATGCAGAAATTGCTTATTCCATTTGAGATGCGGGGCTATCAAGGTGTTTATAACTTGGAAAAAAAGGTACATTGTTATGCAAAACTTTGGTATCCCTCTCTCCGCATCTCTGAAGTCTTGTGTGTTTGACATAGTTCATGCAACATATTTCTTAGATATATGAAGCTGCATTTAGAGGTCTTGTTCCGGTTCAAGGGCCAATGCCGACAACATTTCCTCTTCCAAATCCTCGAGATCCTTTTTCTTTAAAGCCTGGGTCCCTTTTGACACATTCTCCTGAGATTAAAGGATTGAATATGGAGAAATCTTCAAGTCTAACTGTAGCCATTGCTGGTGCACGTGCAGCAGCAACACAGTTTAACAAGAAAGAGAAAAATTACATACCCAATAAACAGAGCGGTTATTCCAATTTAAAGAGTGGCAATCAGCGAACAACATCTTTGGGAGATGATCAAATTTCACCTAGTATCTCTTGTGAAGGTGCTATCCAGGAGCCTTCAGTGTCAAATGATCCAGAACAACAGATTAAAAATGGTTCTGATGTGAGCACTGCCAGTGGCCACAGAAGAACTAGGGAAGATCTGAAACAGCTTCCTGCATCTAATGCTAAGGTATAGGGGTATAAAATTTCCTTGACCTATAAATTTCGTTGAGAGTTTATTACTGAAGCAACTTAGTTTTTAGTAATCATTAAAATATGCCATTTGTAATTTAACGGATGGATGGGCCATACATTGAAAATATAGCAATTTCAAGTATAAACCCAACGTTTATTTACTCATTGCATTTAAAAAATCTTTGGAATGGCTGCTCAGATTTTCAGATTGGTTAGTTTCTAATCAAGTGGTTTCCATTGTGTGCAACGTGAATGTAGTTGCAGGTGATTGATTCTCATTTTCATGTATTTGATGCAATATAATTTACTTGGTAACAAATGAAATCTAGTTGAAGGAAATTAAGGTTGCTTTGGATTGTGAAATTGGAATTATGAGTACTGGATCTAAATTTTCAGTGGTTTAACCAAATTTATGTCATTTGGAATAAGTAGATAGAGACGGAGTATTTCTATCTTCAATTGATGAGCAAATGTTTGAGTTGGGCTATTACTTCTAGTTCCAAATGCAGTACGAGGAAACTAGAAAAAAGTTTATGTCAACAACAGTTGCTGTCTTGTTTCTTTGATGTGATTTCAGTTGTTTTCTGATGTGTAGATTTTTGCAGCGGCGGTTAGAGGGTTGAAGCCATCGTGAATTATTCATGGTTCTGATTATAAAGCATTTGGAAAATCTGGAGATTCAAGTCAGCTAACAAGCAACTTTGATTTCTAGTCCCTGGAACCGCCATTGTATATTTGTTTTCATGGTTAAGAAACAGTTTGTTTTGAGTTGATGTTACCCCTGTTGTTTTGTTTACTATAGGATTAACCATCGTTGGTGATCCTCAATCAATTTAAAGAATTACATGCAACGTGAAATTCCTTCTCGTTAGCCTTTGATTCGTATGAAAAAGATTAACCAAAGTTCATTAAACGAGCCCTTTATCTATATATAATATACTATACACAACTAGGCTAAAAGACATAGTTTGCCTTTGGCGTTTGCTTTATAAAAATGTTTTAGTAAATTTAATTATCTCTAATTGTCAAATCCAGTTACAGCAACCATGCGCTCCACTCCACGTCCGTTCAATTAACTAATGATTATTAGCACTCTGAAGAAGACTACAAGTTGTTAATATAATTATTTATAGGTAAGTTGGTATACACTCTTTACAATGAATTCCAAATCGAACAATTTCTTTTTCAGTTAAAAACAAGAAGTAGTGCTTTATTGTTATAAATGACAAAATGAATCATACGAAATTTGCGGATTTGGTGTTTCAGATATAGCTAGAAGTTCCTCCAAGTACTCAGCCCCTAAGTCCTCTAACACCACCATATCCCTATCCTTTTCTTTCTGCTTTTTGCTCTCGGCTTTCCTCTTCATTGAATGCCTCTTCTTAAGCGCTAAAACTGGCGAACATCCCTCCTTGAAGCTACACTTCATTTCTTGAAGAGACTCGTCAACTTTCTGTGCAGGAAAATTCAGCACTGCCATGGATCCTCTCATGGCAAATGCCGCTTGATCATACGCTAAAGCTGCAGCTTCAGCTGTATCAAATGTTCCAAGCCAAACCCTCACCCCGTTTCTCGTCGAATCTCTTATCTCCGCCGCATACTTGCCCCATGGTCGCTTTCTAACACCTCTGTAAACAGTTTCCTGAGTGGGTTCTACTTCGTCTTGAGGGCCATTTTCTTGTGAGCTCACCTCTTCGTAATTAGGACTAGTTGCCGTAGCAAATGAGCTGATCGGAGCTTCGTTAAGGACTCCAAGGAGAATCATTTCTTCAGAGTCATTTTCGTTGAAGGGAAGTGGTTGTTGTGAGTCATAAAAGAAAGAACCAGAAGAGGATAAGGATGAAGAAGATTCGGAAGAGAACTGGGAGTAATTGTAATGGAAAAAAGAAGAATAATCCATTGAAAAATTTTCTTTTCCAAAGATTACTGGCTGAGATGATCTTTATTTCATGGAAGCTAAAGAGCACAAGTATATATATAGACGCTGAGGAGAGGAGGGAACATTCTAAGATTAAAAATGGAGAAGAAAAAGACAGATTAGATGAATATGGCCATTCGGGGACCTCCAAAAGAGATTTTGGTCGTTAAAGGAGTTGATGACACGCACGTGGGTCAAAGGGCCTAATTGAGCATGCGATGGCGGCTAATGCCGAATGTTTTCAGTGGTGACTTCATTTGGAGGATGGTGGCTCCAAGGACTGCTGTGACCACTTTCTAAACAAGCTAGGTGTGGTCTATTTGGGACATACTTTTTTGTAACCACGAATTACTTTCTTTTTTCTTTCTGAACTATAGGATTCTTATTGAGGTATTAACAAATTTACTAATATATATTTTATGTTAAAAAATTGGGAAAAACTGATTTTAGTGAAATAATAATAAATTTATTTAATTTTTATAAAATTAAGACAATTTTAAATTCTATAACATAATTAATACATAAACGTAAATCATATTTTACTATGCAACTTTATCTTTTCTCTTGTCAAATTCTCCAAATCATTTATGAAATTGACTTCTCAGTGTACACATAAATGTTCGAATAAGTATTCAAAAAAATTAAGATAACTCCATAAGTGATATAAGGAGGGTAACAAAAAAAGTGATAATTTCTTTCAAACTTAAATTTATTTATAATAAAATTTGGACGTTTTAGTAATTTAATTGAAATATAATTTTAATATCAACTTAAACTTTAATTAAAATTATAATTAATTTGAATTAAATAACAATTAAATTTAAAACATATTTCATATCTTATATTGGTCGTCCAAACTTTAGGATAATCAATTCTAGATTGATCTCTCAATTATTTCTATATAGTTCATGTTATATCTAATCGCTACCATTGACAAATATATTTATCAGTAACACCAAAATGTAACAATTTTTATATAACATACTTTGGTGATCTCAAATCAAAATATTACTTATATAATCATCATATTAAAATTTTTCATTGATATATAAGTAATATTTAATATGGAATTCTTATATGAAATTAATTTAGTGAACTTTTTCTCTAACATTTGCCCATACAGTTATTTAAGCATTAATCTATGAGTTTTGATTATTTCATTTATAAGAATGAAATATAATGTATACTAATATTTTTAGCTCTATTAATGTCTAGTATTAATAGAATAATGAATAGAAACAATTTATAGATAATACATAAATGTAATATAAATCTTATAATCATGATTTCATTATTTTTTGTTTGTGATATATACTTATCTCATTAACTTTACTTTATATATCAATTGATCAAACAAATATACATAAAAATATTTTTAAATAATCATGTCACTAAACAACAATATAATTAACTGATTAGTTGTAAGACATAAATCAACATTTTCTTAAATGTATTGTATTACAAGATTCAACAAATTACCTTTTTAATTTCGTTGTTGCTAGGCCACATCGATATTTAACATTCTAAGTTGTGCAGACACTACATTTGATTAACGAATTAACACCCCATTTGTGCCAGCCTTATATAGATATATCTTTGTGCGATAATTAAGACTAGAACCCCTTGTTCGATATTGCTATGAGGATTGGACTTTCGCTGCCACTGGTAAAGAATATGATTTTGGCTGTATCGATTAGAGGCGTTTAATTCTGACCTGATCAATTTTGGTAAGGATTCACCTCAGGTCTAAGGAATTAACGACTACTTTACTTGCTTTTTGTTTCCCAATGAAATTGTTTAAACCATTTGTAGGGAAAAGATGCTTAACAAGGTTGTGAAACTTAGACAGGACATCGAATTAGAGTTGTTATTGATCATCGGTTCGACCGGTTCAACCACCGGTCGAATCGATGAAACGTCATAATTATGCAATAATTATATTTAATTATATATAATATTAGTAATATTTAAAAAATAGAAAATATATCAAATAATATAAAAAATATAAAAAATAAAAAATAAAAAATATATTAAACCAGTGGTCGAACCAAACCGGTTTGACCGGTCAATTAGCCGATTTTTATCAGTTCTCACTAGTTCAATTGAGGACCGGTTTTTACGGATCACTCGAACCGAATAACCGACCGATCACCGATCGAACTGGGCGGTCCGATCTGGGTTTCAAAACAATGATGCTTACTCAACCATTTAGAACCAATCTTTGGCGGTGAGTGTCTTGAGTTAATTAACTAACTTGTGTACGTATTGCTGATTGATTATTGAATTAGTTAAAGGACAGAGTTCAAACACGGTTTAAAGAATTAATTCACTTGATAAAATCTACACTTATTATGTTAAGTTTTTGTACTGAATTAAAGAAGGTTGCAATACATTTATTATTGATGAAAAAATATAAATTAAGAATAATTTGATTATTCTTATGATTAGAAGTCCAATTGAACATTTATTTCCAAAAAATTAATAATATATAGAAACAATTCTAATAAGAGATAAAAAGAATGCATTAAAGTCAAGAATTTGAACAAGAAGAAGTTAAGGAAATTAAGTAAAATCAAGATCCGGATTTGAAAATTCGGAATGTAATATCTAAAGCTAAAGATTAGTTTCAGTGGCACAAATTTTAGTTAAACATAAAAATTTTACAAATAAGAAGAAAAATTTTATAAAAGGTGGTAAAACTTGATCGATCATGATTAAGACAACATTTAAACTAAATTAAATTGGATTAGATATGTTGACACTTACATGATGTTTCTTGATAAAATATCGACTCCAATAACTCTTATATTGATAATACAAGAACAATTAATTTCATATAGAAATATCAATTTAGAGGGTAAATCTTGGAGTAATTAATAAAGTTGTTTCTTTGTGACAAAAACAAATTTTTTTTGTAAAAATACAAAGAAAATATTGCATGCATCAAAATCCTTGGCAGACCCTCGCAATGCATTGACTTTTATGACTTTTATAAAAATATCAATTTAAGATATTAAAATTAATCAAAAATAAAATAAAATAAAATATGGATGGCTTTGGATATAGAAAATGAAGATCTTTTTATGGTTGACATCATTTACATCTTAGTAGATTTATGGCTATTATCTTTACCTTTTCTACTCCAACTTAATTATAAAAGTAGATACCATTTGTAAGATCTTAAATATAAATGCCTTGACACCTTTTGTTGAATGAAAGTATCATATCACTTCACAACTAAAAGAAGGCATAAAATTAGTAAACTAAACGTATTTGAAGAATCAAATCATGCAAATAACACTTGAAAGCAAAAGGAATATGGCAAGATCGGAATTTAGGGGAGCTGGTTAGGGGCAGCCTTTGTAACTTCGCCCTTACTTTCAATTTTAATTATGAAAATTCAAGAAGTAAACAAATATAAAACTAAAACAATGATGCTTTTAAGAGCATATTCCCCTATTTTCATGTCATTGACTGATGAATGAAATGGAATTTCTACACCAAAAAGACTAGGACTAGGCTAAGAAAATTAAAAAGAATTATGTTACCTATACCAAAAACTATGACATTAGTTGTACATTAATGTGATATGTAAATCGAAAAAGATGGACTCCTCTTTGAATCAAGGTTCCTTCTGAAAGTGCAAAGTGCAACAATAATTACAGTAATCGGTGAGAGTTTCGTTGAAATGTAGAGTATGACAAAATCCAATAGTAAAGTTACTGCAACCTTTTGTCAATTCAGAATACATAATAAAAGCTTTGTATGTTTTTAGACTTTAATTGTTAATCTTGGGATTTTATAATTTGATTGAAGGAGGTAGGTGGTAAGATATAAGAATCTCATACCATAATAATATTTTTCCGTACTTCTTTGAAAATTATTCAGTTTTTCTTCATCATATCTTTAAGATTGAATGATTTATAAGCAACCTTAAGACACCAAGCATATAAAAGATAAAATGCCAACCTTGAAACACCATACTTAAATGTATGATAGACAAATGGAACGAAAGTTCTTTTTTTTTTTTTTTTGAAAAAATGGATTTAGTACTCAAAAGTCGTCAGGATACCCAATAGAACATGTGAATTGAAATTAATTAAAAGCTAAATAGTTTATATGGTTAATTGCAATTTGCAGTTATATATCGAAATGAAGCCAAAAGCAAGCAAAAGAGATTCATATTCTATTACCCTTTATCTGCTTCAAGGGTGGCTCGTGCATGAACCTATTAGAATGCTCGTTGAAAAAGAGGCTTGGACACCTCTTCTCCTTTACATCAATCAAGTATATGTTTAATCTAATTCTCGCACGTTGAGTTTTTGTGTAGTAAATTATTAGATAGCTAGGAAAGTAATTGGGATTACAATTCAGATAATGACAAACTATTCTTGACTCGTTCAATAACGACCAAGTGCACAGTTTGGCAAGAGGGGCCTTAAGTTAAGAGAAGTACTTCGATACACATGTTAAATTTTGATCGTAGATTAATTTATGAAGTTTCATATAACCATGCAATTAATCTGTTTCGCCGTAACATTATCTCGACTAATAATTTCGTCAAGTGTGTACAGCATGTCATAACAATTTTTATTTTCTTGACTTCAATCTTTAAACAATAAAAACTGAAAATATTAAAAGAAGCTTTATTGAAATAGATCTCTTTTTTGATCGATCACAAATTAAGAAAAAGCAAATTTTGTTTTGGATTTGAGGCATAAACTTCAACGATAGCTACTAATATCACATCTATGCAGTGGATTTAGGAAACATCCAATTCTCTTTACCGACCAGATCTTTGAGCCGCCATCTAGCCACTTCTAGTGATGTTTCGCCAACAAATTAAGGTTATTATGATCCTAAATCACATGCACGTGCAATTTGTTTAAAAAATGTGACTCATTTTTAGTAAAACACTCAAACAATAGGCACCGTGGTTTTGAGTTTATTTTGACCCAATCGCCACCCTGCCTAACAAAGGGAAGTATTCAGCCACCTTTTGCAGGAAAGACCAAATCTAATGCAAGTTGAGGTATCGATTTTATGTTTTGAAGCCATTAATACTTGATGATAAAGGCAATATTTAACAATTCCCAACATTATATGGTTCGATAAGAATAAATCCATCACTTCTTAATCAATTCATAACTCTTAGGTTGTCGGATTTTACAATTAAAAATAGCTAATAAAATAAAAAATTAAATCCTCATAATTCAATAGACTTCTTCTCCATTCATAAATTTCCATAAAAGATGATATAATTTTCTAAATCATTTTTAATCCTATTATATTCAATACAGATTTAATTAGAATTTATAAGCATACACAGTTATTGATCCAACCATGAGCGTAGTTAAGATTTACGGCGTACGTATTGAGCTCTACACTGTTAAGCAATTGATTAGTAATGTTTTCAAAAGCTGGTCAACATAGCATATAATATGGCCCTATGGTGATGATTGTGTGATTAAAGTAAGCAATGACGTGTGATTCTCCAAGTTCCTTGAGTGTACTTATCAGTCAAGACTAAAGATTCACTAATATATATAATGATGATCCACTTCAAAACTACCAAAAGTTTTACATGTTTCGGTCAAAAGTTAAGTGCAACTCTTTAAGAGGAAAAAAAGAGAGAGAACCTTTTCTAATATAATAGAAGTATTAGGCCTGTTATCTTCTTACAAGTGATTTAGGTAGTGAAGAAATGAACTTGAAGTTCATTTTTGCCTTCTCCATTGGCAACAGTTGATGACCCCAGTCTCCAAAGTGGCTTGTTCTTCAAAAAGGTGTTCAATCCTTCAATTTAAGTATTGCAACTCAGCAATCTTCAATTGAGGGTTGATTTCTCTTTTGAAAGCAATTGATCTCTTAAATAACTTAAAGTTGGTAGAAACATTGGTTCACATAGTAGTTTACTTAGTTTCCTAACTTTCTAGAGTTTGAGCTTGTGAATTAAACATCAGTTACAATGTTCAAAGATTCTGTAATAAAAGTTTATTAACCGCATCTCATTTTGGTGTAAGTTAAACAGTGGCACAACTGAAAAAGTTGAGTTATTATTATTATTATTATTACTACTACTATTATCACTACTATTACTGCTACTAACTTCAACCGTAAACATGTAAACATTATATGTATTCTTATCATGAAAATTCACATTTACCATCTGATTAATTACAAGCTATACTGATTGTATTGGCAAAAAATGGTGCCAAACAAAAGAATATCATATCGAACTTTAGTACTAGTCGAAAATTAAAATACTGTCAAGAATTTTAATTAAAAATTCTAAAATTAAATTAAAAACTTAAAATATCTCCTATATAAAATAATAATTATCTATACACAAAAATATGATAAATTTGTTTACAATTTATTTAATAAATAGAAAAGAGACAGATAAAAATATATTAACTATTTTTATGTAATTAGACTTATATAAATTGATTATAGATTATATAACTAAAATATTAGTTTAATAGAATTTGAATATTTTTAGAATATATTTCATATTTACAGTATATATAATTTTTAGTTCATATATGAAGATTGTTGTTATAACTTTTCAAATGTATAAAAATAACATTTAAAATTAAATTCACTTATTATAAATATATTTTTAACTTTTATTATTTTGATTTTATGGTCAAATAATTTTATCTTAATTTATGAAAAATGCATAAAAATATTAAAATAATTGTTATATTATGTTTATATTATTATAAATTTTTGAAATAGAATTGAAGTAAAGGAAAAAAAAAACTACATTACAATTTTATAATATTTAGAAATTATTTTATAATTTTTAAAAATTATTTAAAATAATATTATACCATATATCACATCAGAACTAAATTTGATGCTGATACGGTATTTATGTCGTTGATTACAAGAAAAACTTGCCTGATATGAAGTGATTTTTTAGCCCACTAAATTTTTCGCCACTCGTTTGACCAATTTCTTGTAGTCGAGACTCGAGTCTAAAGCAATGGAAACGCAATCATCGCTTCCTGAAAATTTTTGGTTTTGACGTTTATTGTCTCGTGTTGTCCACCAATGCACTTCACTATTGGTTGCTCTACAGACACGAAAACGTCATATCCTACCTGTTTTGGTCTAAGTTTCAAGTTTGATGTTTGAATACCTCGGCATTGACGAAGTCAGCGTTTTCGTATTTGAAAAGCACTTGTTGTCATTTGTCCAAAGAGTTCAATTCCCGGTCAAATGTTAAAACCCCATTTTTTCATTTTGAAAGATAAATAAATTATGTACAAGAGAAGATATAATATTACATTAATTTTAGTTTCAAAATAGAATGTTTTATATACAAGGAAAAGAGCATTATATTTTCATCTAAAATCTTAGGATATGTTTGAATGTGGGTGGAAGGATGGAAGGGAATGGAATGGAATGACCCAAATGACTCACGCCATTGTTTGGGAGTCTATTTTGAAACAGGATGGAATGACAATTGATGGCTTTGGAAGCCATCCTTTGCCATCCAAAATCTAATATTTTGTGACCTCCCAAATTGGGGGGTCAGGGATGGAATGACATGGCTTGCCTTCTAAATTCTCTCTTATTTTATTTAAACTTCCAAACAATAGAGTGACCCATTCTGTTCCATTCCATTCCGTTCCATTATGAACACTTTATTATATATAAACTTTTATTAATTTTTATTCCTAATTGATCTGAGGAATAACACTTAATTTATATCTTAAGAGTTACATAATATTTTAAAAATTATCATATAATTAATAGAAATTAATCGTTATTTTCAATCATATAAAAACTCAATTCTTATATTTACAGTTTAGAATTTTCAAAATTAGACTAATTTGATTTAAAGGATAATAATTTTAGACTCAAAAATATTTTTGCACGTAATTATAAATTTCAAATTGATATAGTTCTATTTAGGAGAGACAGGAGTTCTCTTTATAGCAAATGGTATTTAGTGTGAGAAGCTCTCTATTCTTTCTCGCTTCCTACTTTTAGCTTTATTGTTCTCCTCCCTAGACTCTTATTGCCCGTATGGATCTATTAAACTACTATGACTTCTTAGCTAATCTTTTGAGTATTGTATTAGAATTAGGTAATGGATTTTGGTTCTGCCGGATTTTGGCTGAACTGTACGTTGCCGTTTGGATTCATAGGTTGACTGCTCTCTGTGATGACTGCGACGCGTTGATACCTGCAAAACAAGGAAGGCACGTCGGGGGTTATGTCCCGATTAGCC
>JANIJH010000003.1:47771104-47784003 GCA_024520975.1 Erythroxylum areolatum
TTGATCTTTGAAGAATGGACCGATCGGCCTACGGGTCGTTTTGACTGGATCCGGGCCCAAAACGTCCGACCCGACCAGATTTGATTCTATTATAGTACCATACTAATGTTAATCAGTATCGAGTATTGTACTAGATATTTTTTAAAATTATAAAATAATTTTTAAATTTTATAAAATTACAAGACAGTCTCTCAATATATTATGTTGTATAATTTTTTAACTTTAATTCAATACTATCTCGAAAAATATACTAATATAAATTTGATATAACAAAATTTTTATTTTTATTAATATTATTTTGTACATTTTTCTTATAAATTAAGATAAAAAAGATTATCTAACTTTTAATAAATATAAAATTACCAATAATACAAAATAAAAATATACATTTATAATAAGTCCATTTAATTTCAAATATTATCTTTATATATTTCAAATTTATTATAATATTTTTTCACATATATGCTCTAAGAAGTATATACATTTTCAATATGAAATATATAAAGTTTAAATTATTTATTAAATATATTTAAATTATATTAAACTAATATATTTATTTATATAATCTATAATCACTTTGTGTTAGTGTAGTTATATAAAAAATTTATTTAATACATTCTTATTTGTACCTTTATTATTTATTAAACAAATTGTAAATAATTTTATCATATTTTTTTACATATATGTAATTATTATTTTATAAAAGAAAAATTTTAAGTTTTTTAAACTTACTTTTATTTTTTTAAGTTACAATTTTGACTAGTATTCAACCAATATTTTAGTTCCTGGTCGGTACCAACTGAAAGAGCTAGTTTTGATTAGTACCAAAGTTTGGTATAAAATTTTCTTGTCCTATACTAATTTTTGATCAATACGGTCAGTACCGACCAATATAGTACAATATTCAAAGTACTATTCTTAACTTTCCATGTTTTGTTTCCTATTGTGTTACTTTCAGACTAGTGTTTCTTTTCCCTTTTGTTGTTTCTCCTCCATGTCTTTAATTCCCCACCTTTCCTTTTCTAGTTGTAAGGGTATTAGTTTCTTGTTCCTCCCCTTCTTTTCAAGTTTCAAGAGGAGCTTAAGGTGTTTCCTAGTGTAACTCTTTGGTTAGTCTTTCTATTTAAACTCTTGTCTATTTCTTACCTTTATTTTTACCATTTTACGAATTGTTATGTAAACTTTCTGGTAGTCTAGTTTGATTATTCCCTCTTTTGGTATTTTGTTATCTCCCTCATTTAGTCCTAAACAAATAGATCTCCTAAGTTTTGTCAACTTTCTTCCTTTTATCTCCTATTCTACTCCTCTTTCCCCTTGTCCTTTTCTTGTGTCATCCTTGTCCCACCTCCCATTGTTTTCTAGTTATACTTTACCCCCCAACTTCTTTTGTTGTTATTTTAATCTTACCACAACTCTTTCAACCACTTTTTTCATCTATATCTATTCATCCTAAAATTTCTTTCTTTTCTCTAATTATGGTTGTTTCTCCTTAATAACCTTTTTAACCTACTTGTCCTAATTAGCTACCATAAAAAATAATAGTAGCAACAATAATAACAACAACATTTCAATAAAATTTTTACTAAATGCGAGTTTTAAAGAGGTCTAATAGTATGCATCCCTACTCTTAGCTAGTAGAGACGTTGTTTCAAATAGATTCACAAATTCTTTTTAAAAAAACGGTTGAAAAAATAATAGACAAATATATAAAAATAATTACATAAATGAAAAAACAAAACAAAATAAAATAAAGATAAAGATAAAAGTAAGTAAATAATAAAAAAACAAGAAAGAAAACAAATAGGTAAAAATAACAAATGAGCAATTGAAAAAGAAAAAATGAAATAAATAAATAAACTAACCAAAAGTGCAAGTGCTAAAAAAAAGTGTGTAGGCTAATTAAAAGCCGTAATAATTGAAGAAAAAGGTTCAAAAGGTCTATGAGAAGTGAATGATCTCTCTATATAAGGTCCTCTATTCGTACCGTAATTTGTCAAAGTTTTCTACTGAGGGCAAACTCTTTGAAAAATTTTAGCAGGGTCATATCATTCCTGATCATCTCTCCCTAATTCTTCTTATGTCTTCATCTCTTCTCTTACAATTTATAACTGCAATCTTGTCTTGTCTTCTCACAACTTCTTACTGGGGACTCAGGATGCCTCCTCTTAATGTGTTTAAACCACCTAAGCCTTGTATCTCTCATTTTACTATCAATTTTGGCTACCCCTAACTTCTCTCTTTCCATTTTATTCATGAACATATCTCTTCATGTAAGGTTGCCCAATGAACAAAGCATCCTTGTCTTTTTCACCATTAACTTATAACCGTGTTCCTTTTTAATGGGCTAATAATCTACTCCATAGAGCATGGTTGACCTAATTAGGGTAAAGTTTACATTTTAGATTGAGTTAAAATCTTTTTATTACATGAAACTCCTGAAACACTCCATTATTTTAGTCACTCTAATTTGATATAGTGAGTTATGATATCATTTATCTCACCACTTCTTTAGATGATTGATCTAAGGTGGTTCAAGCAATCTTTTTATGGTATAACTACAATAACAATCTTAATCTCTTCATCAATGCAACCCTGATACTTGAAAAGTTACACTCCAATTTCTATAATCTTAGTTCAACTCAATTTTAAGCCCTTTGACTCTAACATATCCCTTAAAAATTTTAGCAAAGCATTAACCCTTTTTTTTGTTAGCTAGTATTAAGTTATTAGTAATTCTTCATTTGATAAGCTTCAATATTATTCCTTTAGCAATAATTATAGAAATTACATTATTACTGAAACGATGTAAATCCTTAAAGAAGGAGAAAACATATGGTCTTACTTTATTAACATGATTTTTTCTAGGCAAATGTCTAGCTTCCCTTTAGATTAACTATTGGGCTATATCCCACTTAAAATCTATTGGATTGAAGGAGGTGCTACTAAATGAAGATAACATATTCACCTTTAAATTTCACTCAGAAACAAACCTTCAGATAGATCATATAGGCTTGTCCTTGGCATTTTATTGGAAAGAGAATTTGCATTAATAAAGTAATAAATTTAATTAAAAGAATTGGTTATGCTATTTGTATAATTTTTAACCTGTACCAAGATTTTCCTGATATGATTTCCATATTAAGTCTAAGGGACAATGAAGTTATGTTTGAAGATTCAATTAAGATTTCTTATCATCGAAGACCATATATAAACAAGAGGAGAAGCAATGGAAGCCAACTTGTAACGTTTTTCAGAGAGGGCATTATTTTGAACTCATGGAATTGCAACCTTCTAATGTGCCTAAAGTAGATATTAGGAAAAATAATGACTCAATAATGTCTGTACTTCTAAAGGATAGTGAAGTAGTATATTTGATGCTAAAAAAGAATATAGAGGAACTTGTGAGGGAAGAGCGCTAGGGGGAACAAACTCTTAGCAAGGGGGAACAAACTCTTAGCAAGAATGACTCTCTATTATTAGGTATAGTAAAAGCTTATGTTTCTTTAGGAGAAGTTAGAGGAAGTGAAACTCAACTATATAAACAAGTAGATTCAACATTTCAACTTAACATGTCTACTAAGGACCAAAAGCCTTCTATTATGATTCGTTATATACGTACCCTACAACAGGATAAAGGTGTATCAAAATCTATAAAGGAGGATCTCAAAGTGGATAACAAGAGAAAATTTGGTAGAAAGAATAGAGCTCAAAGCTTTAAACATCTTATTCTCTCATAATCTCTATCCTCACAAAGAATGTTAGAGGTCTCGATAGCCCTAAAAAGAAATAAGTGATTTGAGATAAACTATATGAAATAAACAATAGGTCATTTGGAGACTAATGACTGATAAGTATAAGGAGTTAGACTTTTCAGAAAAGCATTAGAAAATTATTACCAATCTTCAATTACACTATAATGGATGCCTAATAATTGCCTATGATCTAAATAGAATATAGGCATCTTAACTCCTAACGCCAAATCAAATTATTCATCTCTCAATAACTTGCTTCAAAAGAAGATTATGTTTTTTTTTTGTAACTTTGTCTATGGCTCCAATTATACAATTTAAGGAAGTTATCCATTGAAAAAAATCTTAAGGTGATCCGCATCTATTGATTAATTATGGAAAATTCTTTGGAACCTTAATGTCACTCTTCTTCACTCTGAAGCTAAAAAGAATATAACCTTGAGGAACATCAATGAAGATTTTAGTATCTGTGTTAATCATAAAGAAATTATTAAACTGAAGTATGAAAGGAACTTCTTTACCTGAAGTTATAAACAAAGTGGGAGATAACTCATAGTGAAGAAAATATATAGGACTTTGATTAATGATGCTTAGGTGGCTAATTTTCTAAAGAGTAAAGCCATCTTTGGTAACCTTCTTTGATTAATGAAGATTAGGTGGTTAATTTTGTAAAGAGTAAAGCCATCTTTGGTAGCCTTCTTTTCTCAAATCACTCACTATTTATCATTTTAAACTTTCTCTAATTATCAAGGCAGAGATCCCTATAAATTAATAATTATTTAATAAAAATTGATGACTTTCAGGGAGCAGTAACCAAGGGAATGTCATTAGTGTTTCAATATTGTAAATTCTATATCTGCATGAAAAAGCTTCAAATGATGAAAAAGGAACTTAAAAAGATAAACTAGATAAGGTATAATGATACCCAGATTGCTATTATGGAAGCTAAAGTTAAGCTTAGAAAAATTCAAGATCTTTACCTGGCTCAAGTAACACAACCAAGAAAATAGAGGAAAGAACTACGTTGATTAATTGCACACAACCTCTGAAGGTGTGTAACTGTTTATTAAAACAAAAATATAGAATTCAATGGCTTAAGGAAGGTGATAAAACTACCAAGTTCTTCTACAAGACAATACTTTCTAAGAGAAATATCAACATGATATCCTCGTTGCTCAAGAGATATGGAGAAATAGCTCAAACTCAAAATGAAATCAAACAAGTAACTTACAAATACTTTAGAGACACAGTTGGTTCCCAAACTAATGATCATTCATTTGTGTAAGTCTTAAAACCTTTTTTATATGATCAACTTATAGGTAAGGAAATAACAACATTAATTCGGCCTTCTGATGTTACTAATATGGAGAAAGTTTTGTTTGAGCTCATCCTAGAAAATCCCCTAGATCTAATGACTTAGATGACCTCTTTTTTTTACAAATTCTTAACACCAAATCAAGAATGAAGTAACAAATGAAGTTATAAAGTTCTTTATGAAAGAAAAAATGTTTAGTGAGATAAATAAAACTTACATAAGCCTCATTTGTAATAGCCTAGATTACCAGCTTGCAAATATTGTCTACTTTGGGCCTTTTTAAGTGGCTCGTGGTCCACACCCTCACGGTTTTACTTTTCCAGTGTGTAGGTCGTTTTAGGACACTACTCTCGTAGGACTTCCCAGGAGGTCACCTATCTTGCTACTAGTCTTGCCCAAGCATGTTTAACTTCAAAGTTCTGATGGGATCCGGTGCATTAGGGCATGAAAAAAGCATTTGCAAGGGAGATGTTGCCAATAAGTATCCACCCCCCTTGGGGCCCAGCATCCTCGCTGGCATACCATCCAAGTACTAGCTCTGATGCCAATTGTAACACCCCACTCTCACAAGATACGTACCTGGCATCTTGAGTGATATCCAAGTCTGTGATTGGCGAGGGTGGCATATTATCACACTCAGTCAATACATTATCAAACCCCAAATTGGGGATCTAGAATTGTGAATCATATTGAGGAATTAAAAATGAATCTGAATTGTTCAGTTTGAATAGGAAAGATGTTACTTGTGATTGAAATAAGAAGGATGTGTACCCAATAAAGATGAATGAGCAAAAATATTATTAGAGAAAGCATAAATATCAACCTAAGCTATGCATTCTAGTAGGAATGTGCCGAAACTACGTTTAGCGGCTAAGGTTATATAACCAAGTGATTGTATGTATGAGTTGCCAATAGTTTTAACTGTTAGAGATATACTTAAAGCTTATATTTTGGAGTTCATAGGAACATAAGGTCAATGTATAGCATAACAATCATTATTATAGTGACATAATTAGAATACTGTATGGGGCGCTATACGATAAAAAGAGTCATTAGCCCTTATATTGAAATTAAGAGGGCCTAAAAATGGATAAAGATCATAATCGATTCGAGATATTATTGATTAGTGAAATTGATCTGTGTTAGGAACTAAGTGATTTCAGATAGACAAATGAAATTGGTGGATCAACATCGAAGTTATTGAGAACATAAGATCAGTAACTTATGAGTTGATTTATAAAAAAAAATCTCAGATTCATAATGGGTGATAGGTGAATATGCTAAGAAATATTTATATGATTTAACAAAGATGTATTGTCAGCTGTGGAAGTGAAATTGTGAATGATCCTATATTTGTATAATGAGAAACAGTTAAGATAGTGTGATATCTGTAGAAATAATTAGAGGATTGATTAATTTCATTGATTATGGTCAATTAGAAGAAATTATTTTAGTGATGAAGTTAAATGAAGAACGGAAGAGTATTTGAGGAAACAATAACCCTGCCTTCCTGGTCAATCAGATAAAAATTTCGAGGACGAAATTTCTTTTAAAAAGGGGAGAATTGTAACATCCCATTACTCACGTTCAGGCTAAAATAGTAAATATGAGAGAGATTATTGAGAGATTAGAATTGTGTTTCATATTCATGCATTATATTATATACACATACATGTGAACAATGAATTTTTGCACATGAAAATAATTGTACATGCATTCATGGATAATTCTAGGTATAATTGAATTGAGATGTGATATTATTGAGAATTATGAAATTATTGTATTGAAATTCTGATGATTGTATTGCTGTGATTGAAAAAGTTTATGAATAAAGTGGGCTTGATTTGATTATTGATTTTCACATGTGTGTTGTTTACAAAAAAAGAAAAAAAAATTGTACTGAGTTTTCGAGAGTTGACTGTTCTAGCATGCTACCTTTGCAGGGTACACACTCGAAAATTACTCAGGATGTCGGGTACGTGTCTTGCGAGAGTGGGGGGTTACATCATTCCTAAAATTCCTAATCCAAACTCCTATAAATACTTCAAGTCAATCTCTTATTACAAAACCTTGTATAAAATTATTGCCAAGCTTCTCTCATTTAGGCTCAAAGAAGTTTTAAATCCCTATATAAATGCTTCCAATGGTGCTGTAATTTAAGTAAGACAAATGGGTGGTAACATTTTGTTAAACAAGAATTGTTAAAAAATTAAAATAGGAAATATTCTTTTAAAAGATGTGCTATTATAGTTAATTTTCAAATGACATTTGATTCAATCAATTGGGAATTCATTTTTGCACATTCTGGAAGCTTTATTTTTCTGTAAAAAAAAAAAAGAAATTGGATTGATCAATGCATCTCCACTATATCATATTGTATCTTAACTAATAGGAGAACCAACCTATATAATCAAATGGGCTAAATGGCTGAGGCAAGGTGACTAAATTTCTCTTTACTTGTAACAATTTGCATTAAGGCCCTAACTAGATTGGTTAATCACAACATTAGGCCTAAAGAGAACTTTAAGTTAAAAAAAGTCAAGAAGTTGAGAATTTTCAGTCTTTGATTGATGGGTTGCTACTCTTTTTTGGCGTTGATGAAAAATTTGTTAACACCTTGAAGGCAACTCTTCACATATTTAAGGACCTTCTTGGACTTTAATCAATAAGGATGAAAGCCACTTGTTTGTATATTTTGGGACTAACCATTTAGCTAGATGGCTAGCAAATTTAGTAAGACTCAAAATAAAGGACCCCCTTTCACTTACCTAGGTATCATTATCACTAACAAGAGACCATTTGATATGGATTGTTTTCCCTTCATTATGAAAAATAAAAAAAGAGTTGACAACTAGTGTAACATATGCATTTGACTTACTAGAAGAGTACAACTTATGAACTAAGTGCCCAACACCTTGCATATGTATTGGATTTGTCATATCTTTCTTTCTAAAGTCTTGATAAAACTATTAAGAAAATGATGATAAGATTCTTATGTTTAGGGGATTTGATTAATAATTCAATTACCAAACTTAAATAGACTAAGGTTTGGATGCCAAAGGGGGAAAGAGGACTTGGTATCTCTCCTATAAGGATTATCAATAAAGTACTAATGGTTAAAAAGGTTTGGAGGCTTTTGAAAAATAAGAAAGCTTTATGGGTCAGATGGATTCACAAACATTTATTAAATGGTAAGAGCTTTTGAGAAGAATTTGCTAAAAGTCTTGAAACTAAAGGAATAATTATGCAAAGAGATCAAATGTAAGATAGGCAATGGTAATAACTCCTCACTATGTTTTCATAATTGTAACAAGTTGGGGCCATTAAATCGGATTAATGAGACGCCTAGATTGAGGATCGATTATTAGAGAACAGTAAAGCTAAGGATGTTATCAATGACAATCAGTTGACTTTCAATCATAAAGAATGCTCCTTTATCATAGATAATGTCCTGGACTATAGGCCAAACCTATATATAGAGGACTTATTTCTCTGGCAGAAACATAGTTCTGGGTAGTTCATAAATAAATCTTATAAGGAAATTTTTAGACATCAAGCTCAAAACGTGAATTTGTTTAGAATGGTTTAATTAAAGAAAACTTTTTCTAATATCTCCTTTATAATGTGACTCATAGTTAAGTAATGACTAACTACTATGGAAGGTTGAGGGCCATTCACATCCCTCAATGCTACAAACTATGCAAGCTTCTTCCTAAAAATTATCAGGTGCTCCTCGTTTTTCTTGAAAAAAGGAATTAGCTATCATTAACTCAAATGCTACCACAAGATCCAACAATGCAGTCCCATTATAATTCCTATCCTCAAACCTAAAACCCCCATGAGTCTTTAGATACTTATCTGAGGTTTTCCCTATATGAACATTAAAGTCTCCTCCTAAAATAACTTTTTAGTTAGGGGGATCTGTTAAATCACCTCATCAACACCACAAGAAAATTAGTAAAGGAACGATGGAAAATTACTGATGGAAACAGAGTTGTAGCAAATTACTGATAGGAAATCATGTTCCATCAGTAAAATTGTTAGAAAATTTTCATTTTAATACGAAAAAATATCTGTCAGTAAATTTGGAGGGAAATTATCCCAACAAATTTTTCGAAAAATATAGTGACGACAGAAATTTTCCGCCGGTAAAGAAGACAGGAAGTTTAACAGAATAAATAATTTTGAGTTTATCGACGGAATACATTTTTATCAATAAATGTCGTCAGTAAAATTTAAAGGTAAATGTCATCATTTACTTTGACTTTAACGTTTTTAATAAAACGAAAATGACATCATTTGATTTAACACCAAACAACATCATTTTCGTTTAACCTAAAATTACAGCAGCACCCCTACCCTTTATCCATTGTAGCTAATTTTTTTCTCTCTTCTATTGTCGTCGTTCGATCACGCGTTCTCTTCGTACCACTGCGCGTCCTCATCGTGCCACCGTCCTTAGCGTCCCAACGTCTTCATCTTTGTCGCTACCAAAGCCCCCTCTTCCGTCTTTTGTGCCACCACATGTCCTTGCCATCATTGTCGCATCTGCTTTAGGTACTGTATGATCATCACTCATGCCACCACACCTTGTTGTCGTGGTGGTTTTATCAATGTATAATTGTAGGTCAAGACTAATGAAGGTTCATTACTTCTCTTTGGTTCATCTCTTATTATCTTTGAAGGCAGGTTAAATGTATACTAGAAGTATTAAGCTACGATCACTTAAAAGTAATGGATAGTGGTTGTGATATGAGGATATGCATCTTTAATTATTATATGTAGATATGTTAGTTTACAGTAGCCACAGAAAATTTCTAAGTTGGCAATAATGAATCTTCGTGTGCTTTATGTGTCTCAAACTCTAATTAGAAATGGCTAAAACAAAATCCCATGGGAAATTTGGCATCCACCATAAAAAAATTGCTCTGAAAAGAAATGGAGATGATATTTTGTAAGAAAACAAAAGATGCTAATATGATATAAGGAAATTATATAGTGAACGTGGAGAGGTGTGAGTATAGTTTATATTTAAGTGATAAACTTTTTAAATTTTTTAATTAAGTGTCTAAATTTTAAAAATTGAATAATTTAGTTTAAAAGGTTGTTGGTCGTTAATATTTTGTTGATGTTATTGATGAAATATATAAAAATTGATATTTAGAAGATTTACGAGATATTTTTTACATCATTTTTAAACAATTGCTCACAAAATTTTGAAGTATTTCAACAGTCCATTTTTGGACAAAGCATGATCATGAACCAAAAGTTTGGAAAGTGAGTCAAAAATTCAACTATTTGATGGACTAAGGAAAATGGAAGTTTTATGATAATTAATGGTGGTTGTAAAAGCTTTATATTTAAATTCTTACATATGTGGTAGATTGGACTTATAACTGCCTTCATTATATATTTTAATTGCTAATGGTCATCTTGTTAGAAGTTAAATGTCAGTTACTGTACTAGAACTACCAAAAAATTATATTTAAATCTAGTTTGACCATATATATGCACACTTAGTGATGGAAGAGGGGTTAATTGGTTGTTCTCTCTTATCCTTCAAGTGTTGTAATATGATTTACACTTATAATTTATTGATCCTTTATCCTAATCGCTTTATGTCTAATTATTTTAAAATGGTTATATCCTAATCGCTTTATGTCTAATTATTTTAAAATGGTTAACATAGTATGATATTGTTATACAGTTTAAAAGAAAATATTACGTGATAAAATTATGTTATCTTGGACTATTAGCTCACGAGATATATATTTAAATTTTTTCTAATTTAATTGTCAAAACAAGTGGGGTTAGAGATATTTTAATAAAAGAAGATTAGTGGATACAGCTTCTTAATTAAGATTATGTCACATATATTAATGAAGTTAAAGAAAAACGAGAGCACAACTTGTCAGTTGTTTTATAGAAATCAGAAAAGGAAGATCCCTAAAGTTGAAAGTTTCGTGTATCTTGCTGTAACCACAAAGTTCCTAAACCTAAGTAGGTTAGATTGCAATTAAGAAGGAGATGAGCATCAAAACTGAAAGAAAAAAAAATAGCACACTTGAATTGATAAGAGGGAGATGAGTGTGAAAAATGTGAAAATGGGGTCAAAAACAAGAAGAGGACTTCATAACAACAAAATTTTGTGATAAAACATTAGAAAAAGAAAAAGATGGTATCTGGAATAGCCTATAGGAAATGCAAGCAATTGCCCCTGGTTTTCCTTTTTCCTTTTAGGAAACCAACTTTATTTCTCTTTCAGCCTTGTGCAAAAAAGAGCCTGATGAATTTGAACTTCAAAATTCTTAAATTGATGTTCACGATGTCTTTATTTTGTCTTGCATACTTTTAAAGTTGAAGTAGATTTTTATTCCGATTTTAGTCCTTTTCAAACAATAATGCATTCCCACCAGTTAACTAATTAGCATCATATGTTTGTGTTTTAGCTTAAATAATAAATTTTCTCTATATTGCATTATATATCAAAACTCAAATTGCCTTATTTGCTGATTTGCTTATTTTAATATAATAAAAATATAACAAAACTATTGAAAAAGTGTATTATATTAAATATGAAATATTCTTTTTTCACAGGCACTATTTTGTGTTGAAGAGCGTCACTTATCCTTCTTCTTTATAGTCTGTAATTGTCCGTCCATCCAGGTAAGTCGTCCAACTAATGTCTACCATATGTATTGCTTTAATAATACGATTTTGATGCGTTTAAGTTTTGTGTGAATGCAAATTAAGGAGGTCTTGATTTTTGTGTTGTTGTTCAGAATATTCTTATAATCACTGATGAGTTTTATGTTCTTCTTTAATAGCCTAAGTATTTATGTTTGGGTTATGTTTGAATCATTGATGAGTAGATGTATAATTACATAAGTTTTTACTGTATGTGGAATGAGTTTGAGATCTTATGGATGATTTGAGGTATAATAAACCCTTAGGACGGTATGTAGGTTGGAAACCTGTGATGTAGTTCCCGTGAGGCTTATCGGGGAAAAATTCCAGGAACCTAGGAGTCACAGTAAGAACTACTTGTTTGATTCACGGGTGTAAACAATGTCACGTACCATAGTATTGAAATCAATTGTAGGTGATTAATTCCAACATAAATACTTTAACTTCAATGTGATTAATTCAAACTTAGTATTAACAAAAGAAATTCATAGGTTTAAAATACATGATAGTTCTTTGTATAATAAACCCTTAGGATAGTATATAGGTCGGAAACCTAATAAGTGTAAATTGCATAATGTTTTAGGGCATAATTTGATATGTGTTTAGCCGTTAATTCAATCACTTGGTATGTGTTTAGGTTAAAATTGTGTTAGTTTGTGAATTATTTATGTTTTAAGTGTTTTATAGGTTAGTACAAGTCTTTGAGCTAAAATATATTATCTTTGGGATATCTTGATGTTTTTGCTAGTGTTTCAGGGTCAATATTGAAGAGCGGAGGAGTTTCAAAGAAAATCCGAGCCACAACATAGGTCCATAATCATGGCAGGTAGGTCACAATTGTGACAAAAGTTCTAGGTTTGGCCCACAATCGTGGCCTATATGCTACGATTATGATAGAAGGCTTAGATGTGAGCCACGGTTGTGGCCTGCATCAGGCAGACGCACAGATGCTCACAAACATCATATTTCGAGAGATTTTTTATGTTGGGACCCGATCCGGAAATCTGGATCCCAACCAGAGGAACGGAAAACGAATAGGAAACCAAAGCCAAAACGAAATCGATCGATCAACTTCACACTAAACAGCATCAAAACTTCTAAAAATCATAACTTTCTACTCCCTTGTCCAATATTGTTGTGCTTTATAT
>JANIJH010000003.1:47784103-47795026 GCA_024520975.1 Erythroxylum areolatum
TTTTGATTATTTGTTTTAATTTGTTTTCGATAGTTTATTTTACTTTAATTTTCTAAATTGTTCTAAAAGCAAAAAAAAACCCCTTTTATTTTGCGTGCATCAATTAATTTCATTACGAAAATTAACCGAACATTCCCTGTGGATTCGATCCCGACTTACCATAACTACAAATTTAGTGTGCAGAGTCAGGTAAATTTTGCAGTGCATTCGACACGCGCTGCCAGATACCTGTAAGAAGATCACGAGAACAAGCTACTTGCTACTTGCTCTCTAAAAATGGACATTCCGAAAGTGAAATGAAATAGAAACCGTAAAAGCCAAGACAGCAAAGACTAGAGTGTGGGAATAAAAGCAGCATTAGCTTTCTCTGGTCACTCCCTTTCTACTCCGTAGTCACCGGTCAGGTAATAACTCTACAGCAGTTACACTCTACAACAGTCAGGTTAGTGTCAGTTGGAAAAGAATAGACAGAGAGAAACAACGTAACTTGTGAGGTTAGTGTCCACCACCATCGTCTCAAATCAGTTGCTTTCTAATAGTCTTATTACTTTTTAAAGCTGAAAATGATGAGCAAGATAGAGCTGCGGTGAGAAGCACCTGTGTTGGTTTCATGCATGCATGCACAAGAAAATGGACGATGTCAAGGAGCTACTTTAGTCAGTTATAAGTTGTTAGAAAAGTTGTTTCTTTGATGTAACAAACTAGTTTTTAAAAAAACTTTCCCACTCAGTTTAATTTCAGTAGCTACATATACGAACATTATATATTGTTTCAATATATGAAATAAAATACATTCTCGATACATTTCTTCCTCTTTTCTTCATGGTATCAGAGCTTGAGTTCGATCCAAACAGTAGTCATTTTCTTCTCTATGTTTCGTCTAAATAAGCTATGGTCCGGAGGAGTTATGTCCAAGCTTTACAAACGCAAGAAGAAGAAGGGTCTAGATCAAATGAAGAGGAAAGGAACAGAACTATGGATCAAAGATCCGATCCATATGTTGAAGACGTCAATCGAGGAACACCACAGCACAGTCGCGAATCAACAAACAATGACAATCCAGGTTTGATCCTCATAAGTTCTGTATTAAACGGGAAGAATTTTATTTCATAGAAAAGGTCTATGTTATTGGCATTAAGTGCAAAAAGGAAAACCAATTTCGTCCTAAAGGATGGTGCACCATATGTCGACTCAGATGAGTTTGCGCAGTGGAAAGAATCTGACGACCTAGTTTATTCTTAGATCATAAATTTTCTATCAAGGGAATTAGCAGATGTTTTCCTGTTTGCTCCATCTTCTAGGGAACTATGGAAAGAGATTGAGAAATGGTATGGAGAAAGCAATGGTCCACTTATCTTTCATCTTCAAAGAGAGATTTGGCTTCACGACAACAAAATCTATCCATAGTGGATTTTTTCAATAAAATAAAGAGAATGTGGGATGAGTATGCTTTGCTAAAACTTACAACGATATGTAGATGTGGAGGCTCCCGAGTTATAGCACAGGAGATTTGTCAAAAGGAGTAACACATGCAGTTTCTTTTAAGCTTAAATGTGGAGTTTGATCATGTTAGGGATCAAATTTTACTCATGGATCCTCTGACATCAGTAAACAAAGCCTACTTGATGCTTTTAAAGATTGAAAAATAGAGAGATGTAGTTTTGGACACACAAAATAATTTCGCTAATACTACTATCTTAACTACCAGATTTCAGAGCAATCATTTTGACAACAGTAATGCAAAGAGAAACGTTAAAGCAAGTAAGAACAAAGAAGACAAGTATTGCATGTATTGTAAGAAAGGGGGACATGAAAAATCTGACTGCTTCAAATTGAATGGTTACCCCGAATGGTATAAAGGTAGGAAGTTTATGAAACCTGGAAAATTTGCAGTCCAAGCAAATATGACTCACAAGGCACAAACACCACTGGAAGAATCAAACTTGGAACCACACATGGAGCAAGCTCATAACCAAGATATACAGTTGCTGGTGCAGAAAGAAGTTCAAAAAATTCTGAAAGGGAAAATGATATAAGATTGTGATTTAGGTGGTGCAGACTTCAAGGCATTTGCAAGAGCCTGTGTAGGTAAGCCACATCTCATATCTGATTCTATCAATCTTGAACCATGGATTATAGATTCAAGGGCAACAACACATATAAGTAATTCCTTATCTCATATGAAAAATATCGAAAAGTTAAATTTCCTTAAGCGTGTACCAGATGGCTCGATCAAAACTGTGACTTATATCGGAGATGTATCTTTCAGTCCAGAATTTAAGATATCGCAAGTTCTTTATGTACCACAGTTTAAGCACATCTTATTATCAGTCAGCAAATTGCTCAGGGACCAGTGCTTGAGTGTTTATTTCTTGCCCAAGCATTGCATTTTGCAGGACCAGAATTGTGAAAAGGTGGTGGTTGTTGAAAGTTTGATCAACGATTTATATTGCATCAATCAATCTTCCTTTGATCCTTCAGCATTGCAGCAATTTTGCAGTAGTTCTTATTCTGTTTTTACTGTAAGCAATAACCTAGAAGGTAGTATTGAGCTTTGGCATAGACGATTAGGACACATGTCCAAGGAGAAGTTGCAGCATGTGTGTAATTTTCCTCGTTTGAATCAGATGGGTGCTTGTGATATTTGTTACAAGGCAAAGTAAGCAAGAAAACCCTTTGTAACAGCAAAATTCAATCAACGAAACCTCTTGAATTGTTGCACATTGATTGTTGGGGACCATACAAAAGGAAATCTTTAACTGGTGATAGTTACATGTTAATCATCGTGGATGATTTTACTAGAGCTATATGGACAATTTTGTTTCGAAACAAAGATCAAGTTGTTCAATTAATTGAAGGGTTCTTTAAAATGATTCACACATAATTTGATACACATGTGAAGATGGTTCAAACTGATAATGGGACAGAGTTTAATGGGCATAACATGTAACTTGTTTTACATAACCATAGAGTGATTCATCAGAAAACATGTTCATATACCCCCACAACAAAATGAGGTTGTTGAAAGATTGCATAGGTCACTAGTTGCTACTGCCAGAGCTTTATTAAAACAATCTAACATGCCAACAAAATTTTGGGGTGAAGCTTTGCTCCATGCCACTTGCTTGCTCAATGTCTTACTGACGAAAGTGTTAAGCTGGAAAAGTCCACATCAGGTTTTGTATGAAAAAACTCCTGACTATACCTAGTTCAAGGTTTATGGTTGCTTAGGGTATATGTTGAATACTAGCCCTTGTAAAGACAAGTTTAATAGCAGGTCATTTCTAGGAATATACTTGGGGGGATCTCCTGGACAGAAGGGGTGGAAAATATATAATATGGAAACACACCAAATCAGTGTGTCCCGAGAAGTGAAGTTCTACGAAGATCAATTTCCTTACCTGTCTAGCTGTTCTTACTTTCACCAGAAAGAGAATAATCATCAACCATCTACTGTTTTACCAAATAATTTCACTGTTGATCCATTGCAAGGGTCAGAATATTCAGAACCCACTGAAGAAATCAATCGTCATGATTCATGTGTTCGTACAAATGAACAACATATTTTACAATTTTCGGAGTCATGTCATACAAACTCCCAGACAGCAGAAAACAGTAGTTCTTCAGTTGAGAAACAGTTGCCACAGCAGCCTCTCACCCAAGACGTTGTACGCAGACACTCAACCAGACCAAGCATGCCACCGACCTAGCTATCTGATTTTGTTGTTAATCAGATCAATGTTAATGCTTCCACAGATGTCTTTAAATACACGGATGATCATTCAGCCTTCCTTGCTAACATTGCGAAGATTCATAAACCAAGAACCTACCATGAGACGAAGGCAGATCCAAATTGGATCAAAACAATGCAAGAGGAGTTGGACGCTTTAAAGAAGAACCATACTTGGAAGCTGGTTTCCTTACCAGAAGGGAAGAAAGCAATCATGTCTAAATGGATGTTCAGGGTTAAATATGCTCTTGATGGATCAGTCTCTCGCTACAAGGCCAGGTTAGTAGCTCAGGCTATGACCAAAAATTTGGAATTGATTATCATGATAGCTTTTCCCCTGTTACTAAGGTGGTTACAATCAGGGTGTTTTTAGCAATAGTGGTAGCAACATGTTGGTCATTACATCATATTGACATCAACAATTCTTATTTGCATGGATCATTTGACGAAGAGATTTATATGCTTCCTCCAAACGGTTACACTAATGCTCGTAAGGATCAAGTTTGAAAGCTCTCAAAATCCTTATACGATATAAAGCAAGCGGGAAGACAATCGAATAAAGTTTTCACTGATAAGCTCCTATGGATGGGATTTGTAAAATCCATTCATGATTATTGCCTCTTCACCAAAAATACTTCAACATATTTTATAGCTCTTATAGTATATGTTGACGATATTCTCATCATGGACACCTCTGTTCAGCTCATCCAGAATGTGAAACAATTGTTGAATGATTGTTTCACTATCAAAGATATGGGAGAAGCCAAGTTTTTTCCTAAGAATTGAACTAGCTAGATCACAGTAAGGGATGTTAATTTCACAAACGAAATACATTTGGGATTTGGTGCAAATTGTAGGATTATTAAATGCACAACCCATGACAAATCCATTCCCTTTAGGAGTTCAATTGACTGCTGATTCCAAATTGTATGCCAACCCAGATAGTAATCAAAGTTTGGTAGGAAAATTACTATATCTAGGCTTTACGAGACTTGATATATCTTTTGTGACTCAACAGTTAAGCCAATATATGAGTGCTCCCACAAAACTTCAGATGGATACAACTTTGCATATTGTTAAGTATTTGAAGGGCACTAATACTATGGGATTGTTCCATGCAGCTGATAACGTCTTCGACTTGCAAGCGTATTGTGACTCTGACTGAGGGAGATACAAAATCACTCGACGTTCGGTGACGAGATACTGTGTTTTTCTTGGAACCTCATTGATCTCATAGAAATCAAAGGAGCAAAATACCGTCAGCAAAAGTTGAGCAGAGGTTGAATACCGTGCGATGGCTTCAACATCCTGTAAACTAAAGTGGTTGACATATCTTTTTGGTGAGTTCAAGATCATGCCAACTTTACCTATACCTTTTTTCTGTGATAATCAAGCTCCTATCCGCATTGCAGCCATTCTGGTTTTCCATGAACATATGAAACAAGTTGATATCGATTGTCACATTGTCAAGGAGCATTTGGTTTCAGGTTATAGTAGTACACCTTATACTTCTTCTATTAGCCAGATCGCTGATCTACTTACCAAGCCATTAACTTCCGCACAAATGCCATCAGCATTAGCCAAGATGAAGTTATTTTAATGTACTTCATCTTAAGTAGGGGGTGTTGGTTTCATGCATGCATGCAGAAGAAAATGGACGACGTCAAGGATCTACTTTAGTCAGTTATACGTTGTTAGAAAAGTTATTTCTCTGATGTAACAAACTAGTTTTAAAAAATACTTTCCCACTCAGTTTAATTTCAGTAGCTACATATACGACCATTCTGTATTGTTTCCATATATGAAATAAAATACATTCTCGATATATTTCTTCCTCTTTTCTTCAACCTGTAAAAAAGATCACGAGAACAAGGCACTTGCTCTCAAGACATAAAGATTCTGAAAGTGAAATGAAATAGAAATCCTAGAATCCGAAGAAGTTCCAAGAGATGAAGCAGACAACACCAAATTCAAAGATTTTGGAGGGTGTTGAACCTGGGAACTGAAACCTCTCCCTTTTTCCTCTCTCTTTCTAAGAAATCTAAGCTCAATTAATTTCGAAATTGTAAACTGTTACCGCTTGTTCAAAGTTATATTACTTCTCTTAAATTAATATTTTTACAATTACTATTTTGGTATTAAAATTTTCATTAATTTTTATTTAAACCTTTCTTTTAAAATCAAGTTAAATTGTTATCTCAATTATTTAATGTATCAAAAATTAATATTTTTCCTTTTATATTGTGTTAAATTTTTAAGATTTAACTGAAAAAACAAGTCAAGTAAATAATTTAAAATATCTGATGGAACAATAGTTATTGACATTTCAAAATATAAAATTCTAAGAAACACAATTATATAATTTTAATTTTTAGATTTTATTCAAAAGATTTAAATTTTCTTAACTATTTTATAAATTAAGAAGGGGTATTATGCATGAGGAGATTTTATTTTAAAATTGAATATGCTGAAGCCGAACTATCCCTAGGGTCTAATACATAATTATTTTATTATTTAGTTATATAAAAAAGCTGTTGATTCTATTCAATTGATAATATATAATTAATATATTATATATTCAGATATAGTTTGAAAGGATATATGCATTGATAGTAGTTTCTATTCTTCCTTTTTATACTTTTTGAATGTAAAAATTACAAGAAGATATTCAAATACTTTATTATGGAATAAGATTTTTAAAATATAAACATTCATAATGATAATTCATTATTTGGTAAATTATATTTAAAATCTCAAATTTTGTTTAATTTTATAACATTAGTTAGTACTATAAAAAATAGTATAATATCTAATTTATTACAAATTGCTGTGACTCATTGTATAAGTAAGATATAGCAAAACTTTAACTTAAATATATTCATAAATTAAAATTATTAATCAACCAAAACCCTAATTATAAGTCAGAATTTGATCTAGAGCACCAACCAAATCGACTCACATTCATTTTGCCTAATTTTGTTTCATACAAAGAAGAAGAAGAAGAAGAAGCAATTCCTTCCATTCAGAACTCATGAAAACTTGCTATGGGAACTAATCACAATCTTCGGGGGACAGATTGATTGCATCCTAAGGAAGGTCCATGAAAGCGTTGATGTTTTCTGAAACAAGGTCACTTACTACCTTCCACTCTTATCTCTTTAGTTTTCAACTTTTGCCTATATAATCCAGGATAGTAAAATGATGATCTCTTTCCATGCTTTCTAGTGTTGCCTTTGCTTCTATTTTATCTCCAATCATCTACAACGTATGTTGTTTCGTTTCATTCTTCCTGTTGTTATATTTCTTATGAATGTGTGATGTTGCTTTAGTTTAATAATGTAGACCGTGCTAATCAGAAAGAGAAAGTTTGAATCTGATTTAAAGGAAGAGATCAAGAAGTTGCAGAGATAAGTGGATCAAATTAAGATACGGATAAGACAAAACTTTCTATTATTTAAAATTTAGACAATTTAAAATGATATATTTATTAAATACCATTGATAATGGCACAATGTCGGAGACACAAAGTAAACATAGTGTAACTTGGTAGACAACTTGCGGACGACAGAACTCATTAATGGAGAAGAACTTTTGCAGATAGTAGTGTTCCATATGGTGGTTTCACAGCCTAAAATTATCAATGACAGCGGTTGGTGCAGCAGCGTCATCGTGTTTTCTTGTGTAGTAACTATTAACATAGTCGACCACCTTAATTTGTCGATACAAAGTAGGATTCTCATCTGATACAAGCTCCTTTATGGGTCCATAAAGCCTGTCCGATGCACTGAAATATGTTGAGAAGAAGAATGCCACTGATATTCTTGGGCCAACGTCTCTGGCCAGAACTCTATGCAAAGCACTCTTGAACTTGTCATTCGATACAAGCTAGTGCAAATAGAATGCAAAAGTCTAAGACATATTTTCAAAGCTAGACCTTAATCGCCTAATAACCTACTTGGAGAAGCATAATAATGAATAAAACATTGTTTTTGGTTTTGAGATCCTTACCTGCAGGAAGTCACCAATGTTAACTATCAAAGCTCCTGGAACCGGCGGAACATCTACCCACTTATGATCGTAGAGAACTTGGAGGCCTCCAATTTGATCCTGGAGAAGGATTGTAATAAAAGTAGCATCCTTATGTGGTGTCGTTCCAATTGCGAGCTTGGGCTGAGGGCATGCAGGATAGTAATGGCACAAGATGTAATGCCCTTCAGCACAACCAATGTCGGTGAGATGATTAGACTTCAGCCCGAGTGCCTCTGAGAGTAACTCAAAGATAGTAATTCCAACTTCTCTAGCTTCTGCTGAGTATTTGATTGTTATATCCCTGTAATTGGTGGATGAAGAGGTGCATGTATCCAAGAAAAAGAAAATAATTAGTGTAAATATTGGTGATCAATTGCATAAAACATTTGTTTAAAACATCAAGATGGATTAATAAGTTTATATAGATCAACATACTTATATATTTAACAAAAAGTTATAAAATTAATAAGCATGTATCTATATTTAATAAAAGAAAGTTAGCCATAATTATCTTTGGTTCATGAATTTCTATTGATAATTTCGGCCAAAATTGTTGGTTGATAATTGACAACTATTTCTTCAAAAAATTTACAAGTCATGATAACAATAACATCATTTTAGTAGAAATTTCGTTAAGAAGAAAGGTCAAAAATTTGCAACTTTACGTTTAAGTAACAGAGATAACACTTACAGAACTTGAAAATCATTTTAAATGGCTAATTACCTGCAGACTTCAGGAAATTCCTCAGGTTGAGGAGCATCTGGTGCCATGATAAAGTAACTGGTATCCCTCCAGTTTGCAGCTTTGAGGTCGTAGAGATTAAAATTGCTATTGTACCTCACTTTTCTGGAGATATCTCGTGAATAGAACTTCATTTTCTCCTCATTGGGTTGCTCGTGAAACTTACGGACTCCATCAATCATCTCCTCCAAGGTATCAGTGGAAACTCCATGATTCACAACTTGGAAGAAACCCCATTTCTCTGATGCCTCCAGAATTTCTTGGACAATCTGTTTACGTGCATTTGTATTTTCTTCATCATGCACGTATTTCAGGTCTATTACTGGAATTTGGAGACTTATTGGATGAGTTGCTGATGAACCCTGATCATCAGCGACTTCAGGATCAGGTGGCAAGACAAAGATGTCGGGAATTTTCTCAATTCCAGCATCTACAAGCCCTTTAACCCCTACTTTTGATTGATCAAAGGATTGTAGCTTTGCTAGTCTATCATTTGCTGAATGTGGTTGCAAGGGTGAGGGTGCCATCTCTCTGTTTTTCTATCTTATATGGCTGACAGGGAACTGGCTTAGTGACTTACCATGAGAACAAACGGTTTATATAGAAAACCACCGTGGGGGAACCTTTGGAATCACAACAGGGGATGCAACCAAAAATAAAAATGCTTTTAAATACCAAATTTTTCTGTACTACACTTAGTTACTTTGCTATAATAACGTCAACATTAAACAATACAGATAATAGTATCTTCCATTGCACGTTATCATCGAAGAACTCAACTCTAATTACGAAAAAGAAAAAAAACCAAAACTGTTGTTGTTGACATACCAAGCATATTTCTCAATAATAATTATTAGTTGGCGCTCATCAAGCCAGAATATATAGTTGTGTAGAATTCTATTCACAATAAACAAGAAATGAGAAGGAATTTTAATCAAAACAACGCACTTCTTTCTTATCATTTCTTGAGAATGACATGTAAGCCACTTGTAAGTTTAATTATCACAAAACACGTGTTAGCTTCTTGGGTAAAATGCTATTCTGAAATATAAATGCATCATCGAATTTCAGATCGAAAGAAAAAAAATGTAACTTTATTTTTATATTTCGAGTACATAACAACAAGTTTGTTATTAAATTTAATAAATCCTTTCTGACCTTTTATTATATCAAAGATGCATTAACTGGGGCGGCACTCACTCAACCTTGGCAAGTGCATCATCAATATTAAAGCAGTTGGACTCGGTCTCGTCGGCTTATTTGACGGGCATTTATCCGGATAACATCTTCATTCTTTTGTCCAAAATCAAAAAACAAAGACTCTGAGATCTTGAGTAGCTCCCCATTACTTTTGGTAAAAAGTTTGCCTTGACTTGGTTATGGTTGTTTGCATGTTGACAAGTTTAGTTACATGTTCCTTGATTATTTATCATAATTAATTATTTTTTACAAGATAATTCTAACATCTACAAATTAAAAGCATGTTTAATATATTTGGAACTGATGCTCTTTTGTACGTTGTGGTTGAACGAGTCATTGATTCTCCGTCTAGGATTGCCAGTTATTATGTCGACGAATGTTGCCGGCTTATATTGGACTAATTCAAATGGAAAAATGCAAGAGGCAGGCAGTAGTTATCTTTAAATTATAATGGCCCTTGTGGTCATTGGAACTAAGAGTTATTTGTCTCTAAACAGTTTGTCCCTGTTTTGGGAATAAATAAGCATACAAGTGGAAGAAGCAGCAAGAACACACCATTTGCTAGCTCGCAAGGACTAGTTCAGTTGTCCCACTCGTACGTCGCCAAACTAGTAATTGCTCTTGCTTTCATTACTTTTTACGGTCAACCGATTCAACAGAACTTTTAATAATTATGAAAATGTTCCCAAGATAAGTTGAAGAATATTGTCACCTCGACTTCTGTTCTGTAAAAAACGTAACGGAAATTTTCATAAAATTTAGTTGTTGACTTAACAATTTTTTTAAAATTTTTTTGAATTATATAATAAAAGATACCTTTTTTTACACAAAAAAAATTCACACTTTTCAAATGTGAATTTTAGCAAAATATTTTAATCAGGCGGCAGATATGTTCACTACTTAACTACAAATTTAATCAAATAATTATGAACCTTAACTCTATAATTGTAAGCATAACAATGTTACATGTACAACCTATATTGACCGTAGTATTATAGTTTATACAATTAATTTATTGTCTAGTGCTTGATTCACAATGAATCTTCCTAAAACTGGACATACCATAACATACAAATGTATGCTTTCGCCGGCTCTTTCAGTATGTGAGTTGGTTCTGCCGGATTCTGGCGGAACTGAACGTTGCTGTTTGGATCCATGAGTTGACTACTTTCTGTAGTGACTTCGACGTTGAGATCCCTGCAAAACAAAGAAGGCACGTCGG
>JANIJH010000003.1:47798465-47814222 GCA_024520975.1 Erythroxylum areolatum
GGCAAACGAGAGTATAATTACTGCATGCAAGGGAAAGATAGAGGTCGGGATCAGTACGCATCTGCATTAGTGTTATCCTATTCTTGTATAAATTTGTATTCCACAATTTTTGTAAAATAGTGTTTTGTATTTGTCATAGGCCCAAATAGCTATTGAAATTCTGATGTTTGTATTGCTATGATTGAAAATGTTATGGAAGAAAATGGGCCCAAATTGATTACTGATTTTCGCGTATTTGATTATATTAAAAAATGTATACCGATTTTTAAATGATTGAGTGCTCTAGCATGCCACCCTCGCATGATACGGACTCGAATATCACCCATCGATGTCGGGTTCGGGTCTTGTGGGAGTGAGGTGCTGCACCCAGAGCTCAGCCTTCAATTTGCAACCCCCTATAATCAAAAGAAGCAACTCATAATGTGGTTGTGGCAATGGTTAGATAGTTGTATGATTCAGGTATAACATTCAATGCTTCCCATTCTTATTATTATCGGCCTTGGTTTATCACCTCTTATGATTTGGGATACAAAGCTCCTTCAATTAATGACTACAGACTAAACTTTTAAGTTGCTCTATTTATGAAATTAAAGTTTATTTAGATGAAAGAAGAATGATTTAGGCTACTTTTGGGTGCTCAATTATGTGTGATGGATGAACAAATAGAAGATATGAGCTTAATATTAATTTTTTGGTTTATTCTGCAAAGGTGTAAATGTTTTTTAAGTCTATTAATACATCTGGCCTTATTAGGAATGCTGATACTTTATTTGAAATATTTAATAAAGTTGTGAATGAAGTTGAGCCAAAAAATATTGTACAGTTCATTACTAACAATGATTTCGCTTATAAAGATTGGGAAAAAATTTACAAAGTAAGTATAATTCTTTTCATTAGATTCCTTGTGCTACACATTGCATTGACTTGATGTTGAAAAATATAGAGGATAGTAGATATTTTCCTATTATTGATAAAACTGGGCAGAAAATAAAAAAGGTGACCAAGTTCATCTATAATTGTGTATGGGTCTTAAATTTAACGAGAAATTATTTTACCAATGGTAAGAATTTGTTTCGTCCTACTATTATAAGATTTGTAACAAATTTCTTATCACTTTAATCTTTTATTATGATAAAGAAAGAGTTAAAATAGACATTTACAAGTGATAAGTGAGTTCCATTTCAGAATGTTAGGTCTAATGTCGGACTGGAGGTTTTCAAAATTATACTTGAAGATTCTAAATTTTGGTCCTAATGTCAATTTGTCATTCAAGTTTGCGAGCCTGTGATGAGGGTACTTTGTTTGACTAATAGTAATAAAAAGACAACAATGGGTTATTTTTATAATGTCATGTAGAAGAAAAAGAAAGCAATCAAGGTCAATCTAAAAAATAAGCCATTTTTTATACACACATTATCTTGCAGTTATAAATAAGAGATGAGAAAGATAACTTTACTCTCCATTGTTTGCAATAGGGGAATTTTTTTAACCCTAGTGCCTATTTCAAACTAAGTTTTACAAAGAAAGATGAAGTTAATAGGAGAATGTTATTAACTATTACAACAATTATTGTCCATGAGATGATGAAAGATCTCCTAAGCTCATAAAGAAAGATTTATAAGGAGGCTTCTAGTGATTTTAAGATGTTAATTGCTATTCGTCAAAAAGAAAAACTTAATTTAGGTATATATTTTTCACTTTTGTTACTTGATGAAAATTAATCATCACTTTATTTTTTTATAACGCTACTTTTGTTATCTTATGACTTATAGTTTCTTGGTGGGACCAGTTCGAAAATGGTGTTTCAGAATTGTAAAGGTTTGCAATTCAAATTCTAAGCCAAAAAGTGAATGTAACATGCTGTGAAAGAAATTGGAACACATTTGAATCCATCCATTCTAAGAAAAGGAATAGACTGGAGTACAAAAGATTGAATAACTTAATCTTTGTTTAATACAATTTAAAGTTTCAAGAAAGGTATGTTATTATCCTTATTAAGTTAGATATAATTTGTTATAATTTAATTTTATTGTTTACTAAGCCTCTTAATAAAATAAATAGTTCAGTAGAGTCAATTTGCATTGATAATATCGATCTTTTGGCAAATTCGGTTTTTGAGGAACCAAGTTTGATAGATGAAAGTGACTTAGAGGATAATCTTGAATGAGAAAGCATTGATATATCATTTGGTACAATAAATTTGAATGATGATGATGATGAGACTTCTTTGAATGATAAAGATTTTGTAATAAATGAGAATTGAGGTCAATGTAGTTATAGCAGGTTTTCGATTAAATAAAGTTTTAGGTTTTTGTTTATTTTCTTCTTTTAGTCTCACTTATATTTGATGTATATGTTAGATTCTGTATATACAATGCAATTGTAAATATTTATATTTCAGGTTTCACTTCTTGTTGGTTCTTCAGCACAAACCCTTGTTGTAAATTATAATTGCTAGAGAGTAATAGATATTTATTATTCTTTTTATTTGATGTTTTGATGTAATTATTATTTGTTATATGATGGAATTTTAATATTGTAAATACTTTGTATTGTTCTTAATTTTATATTTGTATGATGATTAAATGATCCTTTTCATATTAATTGTAATTATATTTATATTTTAAA
Organism: Erythroxylum areolatum; assembly: GCA_024520975.1. NCBI lineage: Eukaryota > Viridiplantae > Streptophyta > Magnoliopsida > Malpighiales > Erythroxylaceae > Erythroxylum > Erythroxylum areolatum. Next base: position 47,801,094 of record JANIJH010000003.1, read on the forward strand.
TATGTGAAAATATTGTTAATAAAAATGAATAAATTGTTGTTATTTTAAATTTCTATTATTATGATTTTTGGAGACATGGTTGATATAAAATTATAAAGTATATAGTATAACATATAGAAAGACTATTTTACAATTTAAAAAAATTCAGGAACTATTTCATAAATTTAAAAAATTACTCAAAATAGTACCTTTTATTGATTGGTACTGGTATAGTACCGAACCAAAACCCAACTAGGTATCAATACTAGCATCGGTAAGGTATTCATAACATTGAGTAGAAATTATAAAAAGCCACTTATATATTGAAACTAATTGTAGAATGCAGAAAGATTTTGTAAAACATGTAAATAGATTTAAATATGTATTTTATAAATTTGGGAATATATAAGCTTCTGTATCATATAGTATGTCAAGTATGTTATATTTTTTTTTACCTGAGTTACAATTGGATACAGAAAGGTGAGAATATGAGATATAATTTCAAATTAAGAACTTTTCTTCTTTAAAATATAATTAAAAATGGGCAATTTAAACTTTAAAGTTTGTTCTAGAATTTAATTTAAATTTAAATATTTATTTAAAATTAATTCACTCTTTTTTTTTGTAAATATTGACAAAAGACACACAAATCCATCTCACCTCTATTTATCTCACGAAAATACTGTATTGTATGTAGTATTTGGAGCGGTAAGTACTAAACTTGCACTGCTTCGCATTGGTAAGTAGTAGCATATCCACATCAACTGCCGGTAATCTTTTACAGCCGAAAATACCAGAGTTTCTTTCGCTTGTTGAAATTAACAGTTCATACTTATCCGCATAATTTGGTAAGCGTTAGAATAATTACATTGTTTAATTTGGCAAGTCGTAGCAATGAATAATTTTTGAATGCCTCCCTCCAGAAAACCTATTAATTGACCCCAGTTGAAATGGATTGTATCGAAGTCAATTCGTTGCTTTTTTTGGAGACAGGCATTCAAAAATTTATTCATGGCTACGACTTACCAAATAAAAAGAATGCTGGTAGTTGGTAGTTGATGTAATTATTCTACCACTTAAAGATCGATGTAAAGTTAGGGTGATAATAAGGAAAATCACAAAAAAGCTCTTTAATTGCTTTGTAATGTCGTCATGTCCACAATGTTTTAGTGAGAGAAAGAGAAAAAAGAGATAAACCCTGGATTCGACCTAATCAAATTTAAAGTCCGATCAGTATCAAGTTTCATTGAATATATTTTTAAAAAAAAAAATTGACCATTTTTTAATTTTAAATTTTGGGCCCAATTGAATTTGGATAGCCTAAATTCAAAGTTATGAATATTATACTAAATTTGGTATCGAATTAGAGTCTAGTACAGTATTGTATCGGTATCGGTCAATATTTGATACTATTTCGAGTAATTTTTTAAATTTATGAAATAGAATCTGATTTTTTTTAAATTTTACAAAATAGTTCATTGGTATATTATATAGTTGTACTATATACTTTATAAGTTTAAATCAATTGTCTCCAAAAATTATAATAATAGATAATAATCACAATTAATATGAAATAAAAATAATTTTAAAATATTTCACATAGAAATAATAACCCTAATTAATATAAAAAAAGACATCATCATGCAAATATAAAATTAAGAATAATACAAAGTATTTAAAATATTACCATAATACAATTTCATCATATAATAAATAATAATTACATCAAAACATCCAATAAAAATAACAATAATTATCTTTAACTTTCAAACTATTACAATTTACAACAAGAGTTCGTGATGAGGAAATAATTAAGTAGAAGTTAAATCTGAAACAAAAACATTTACAGTTACATTACATATATAGAATTTAACATATACATCAAATATAAGAAAAATTAAAAGATGAGGAAAAATAAAAACCTTGAATGAAATTCAATCATCTATGGGAGAATATCTGTTATAACTGCACTGACTCTAGTTATCATTTAGTACAAAATCCTCATCATTGAGAGGAGTTTCATCATCATTATTGTTTAAATTTAATGCACTAAATAACATATTAATGTTTTCCCATCCAAGATTATCTTTTAAGTCATTATCATCTACCAAATTCGATTCTTCAAAAATCTAATCTGCCAAACAATCAATATTATCAATAGAAATTGGATAAGTTGAATCACTTGTGCTATTAAGAATCTAAAGCTCAAAATTTTAATATAAGTTTTTGGTTAATATTCATATGTGTTGTCTTTTATTTATTTATTGTCTTTTGATAATAGATACCCTTTTATGTACCTTTTTTTTTAACCAAAGTTAGAATTTAATTTTACTAAATAAAAATATTATATTTAGTTTCTAAAGTTTTTAAATTGAAAAATTAAGTTCAACTTATTTTAAGTTAATTTCTCTCTTTAATCGTTGTATGAATGATCTATTAGATTTTAAATATATTAGTGATAAATATAAATTATAACACAGCACGTGTTTCTGAAGTTATTCTGAATGATGATTGGCATTGGAGGGAGGTTTCCATTGATCTCCTTAGACACCTAAAGCCCCTACTGTACTTACCCAATAACACCTACCCAGACAGCCTAGAATGGTTAGCAAGCCTCACCAAGCGCTATACTAATACGTCAGCCTATCATATCTTGTGACCTCCGTTATCGGTAGTACCTTGGTACAATCTGGTATGGTCCAAACATAATACCCTTCGTTGCTTCTTTATTTTATGGCTTGCCTACCTGCAAAAGCTTCAAACCAGGGATAAACTGCCTTACCTCTATACACCTAACCATTGTTCCCTGTGCCTCTCAGCCAATGAAACAATTGACCACTTATTCTTCGAATGCCCCTTCTCCCACTCAATTTGGGCCCATTGTCTTACCTAATTCAACTTACCCACCTTCACCCACTCCACCCTTGCCACTCTCCTCTCTTGGTATAGAACTGTTTCCTGTACCAGAGTGCCAGCCATCACTCACTTCCCCCTTCTTCTCTCCACGACAGTTTACCATATCTGGACTGAACGCAACGCCCGCACCTTAAAGAATGAAGCTATGGAGGAGGAGCGAGTGTATCTCAGAGTAATCTCTCACGTTAGAGAACTTCTCAGCCTATACACCGAGAGGAGGTAATATTTCTCTTAATGTTTATTTCTTCTTTCTTTGTAGGTTACTACTCCGTCATCTTGCAGGCTTCCATCTGCGGAGCCCTCTTGGGCAAGGACATGTTCGCCTTGCCTCCCTTGGTGGTTCTGCACCTTCACATTTGGGCAGCAGCGTTTCTTGGCCTTTCACATGCTAAAAGTCTTCTTGTTGGGTTCCTTGTTAAATCTCTTTTGGCTGGTTTCTTTGGTCTGTACTAATTTGCATAGGTTTTAGATTGCTTCGAACTTGGTCTTGTATCCAGGTGTTATGCTTGTTTGCCTATGCTTTAGTACTCCCTTAGCTTATACCTACCTGTGTTTTTCTTTGACTGCTCTGCGGCTTTTGCTTACTATAGCAAGATGTGTCTATAGTGACACTTGTATATGAACGCTATGTACATATTCTGGTCCATTAATTTATTATTTTGATTTATCAAAAAAAAAATAACCAATATATAAAATAATTTTTTATTTTTATCACTAATTTCAACTAAATAATTATAATTAAAAAATAAAAATTGACATTTAATAATATATTATAATCACTCAATTATTAAGAATACTGAAGTGATTTGACTAATATATAATTAGGCATGATTATAATGCATAATTTAATATTTTCTTTATTAATGTTCCAAGTAAAAGTGGAGTACATAATTAATGTTATATAAAATTCAATCATGTTTGCTCTTAAAAATTAATAATTAAAGTGTGATTGACATTTCAAAAACTAATTTGTCAATTCTCAATCTAATCTTACTAGAAAATCCATAATTAGATACGAATTGGAAATGATAAAATATTCTTTTTAATTACTTTGGTGTAACTAATTAATTATTAATATACTCAACTATTTTCATATATGCCAAATCTTATTTATTTACTTTAGATAAGAAACCAACAAACCCTAAAAAATAAAAGAAAATTAGAAAACGATTAGAGAGATAAGAGTTCCGTGTGCGAGAATGATATATTTTAAACAAAATTATGTGAGTTTGTATATATTATATAATCCAATCCAAAGCCTAATTTTTCAATTAATTTAAGATGAACCCATAACCTTTTGACATTCCTAATTAATTGTCACTTTTTTGTTACCAATTTGACATCGCAATTGAGGAAAAAATAAAACAAAAAATGACGAGGATAAAAACAAAACAAAAGGGCTACTAAATCAAAGATGAAAAAGAAGAGCATTGCATTAGGCCCCGATTTGTACATAAGCGTATCAAGTCGGAGGATCTGTGAACAATAGGTAATAAAAAGCTCCAGCACAGATAACTAGACCTAGTTAAGTGGATAAAATATGTAAACCAAGTGGACTCCGTTAGCCCGGTGTGATTCTAGCCAATGTGAAAATTTTCACATCTTTATCCTCGTTATTTGGATCAAAGGATCCCAAAGGATTTGCACCAAGAAGATAACCATTTCCTCAAAACTTTTTAAGAGACGACTGAAGCGTAATATTGAGCAATAGAGCTACCAAAAAGATCCCATTTGGTTCAGTTCTGTGTACCCAACCCAAGTTGCAACATCCTAAACGTTTAAGTTGGGTTGTGTCCGGATTTGGGAATCTAATAAGCCAAAAATTTCACATATCCAAAATTTCAAAAGCTAAAGACTGCATAGACTCAGTCTCCAATTATGAAGTCAATGCCTCCTACAGCTCATCAGGCAATCCGCTTTTTTTCTTTTTCTTTTTGTTAACAGGAAATCAACTAGAGAGCTCTTCGCCAGCACTTACCTCCAAAGCCTACTTATGAAGCCTTTCTTGTCTTTTTTCATCCTATTCTCCAGAGATGGGAAATCAATATAGTTATAGGCAAGGTCGAGAACAATAGGGTTTCTAGTTATAGCTTGACAGGCAGGAGGGAAGCCTTCAATATGTGGAAGAACCTTCGCATTTGAAATGCTAACTGCAGGCTCATACACATCGAGTTTCTCAAGAAGGAATTTCTCCACCTTACAATTTCAAAACAATAATTCAATCAGGGTTAGTGATAAATGCTCAGGATTTTTCAACATTGAGCAAAATAAGCTGCTTAGTGGATATGCCAAAGAAACGAATAACTGACAAATCAGATATATATCTTGAGATTTACCCATGGAAAATTACTCTATTTTTACAGAGGCGCAAATCATTATATGTGGTCAGTTCTTTATTTGCAATCTAGGTTTAGTATGTCAATGTATTCATGGTGATTGTTAGTATAACTAGGAAGATATAATTAGGAACAGAAGTTCTATCCTATGGTCCATCCTTTGCCGTCATTGTTAGAGCTATCATGACCAGTTTGATATCTTCTTCTTAAGGAGAACAAGAGGAAAAAAACAACACAAGAATGACATACCTTCTTCTCACTTCCACTCAATGAAATTGCAGAAACTTTCTTAGAGAGTGCCTCTGGAGCTTTCACCTCCTCCATAATCCCAATGGCATGCTCTATGCAACTGTTAGATCTGCACTCGTTGTATAAGGTCTTCAACTCTTTGATGATCGACTGTTCAAGAAGCATAAAAAATATAAAACAATTAATCCAAACGAATACATATCATCCTTAATTTCTAACACGCCCTAAAGCATCAACAGGTAAATTTTCTCCATGATTTCATCAGATAAATCATAAACGAGTGACTTTCATAAAATGTAACTGGTAAACAGTTATTGGTCTTCTCCAGGATAAATCACCTCGTCAGAGACATTCACACTCTGAAATTTCTGCAAGGCATTTTCAGCAAGAGATCGAGCTCGGCAGTACAATGCATATGCTTCTGTTCTCTTTCCAGCTAAACTATATGACTTCGCCAAGTAGAAAGACCTGCCACATTGGTACTCGCATTACATTAAGATACAAATTAACATTTTAGAGAAATTAGGTTAGTCTTCCAAAACCAGCCTCCAGTGAAAATCCCAACTCTAAATGAAAAAGGTTGCAGAACTAGATGATGGTGAAGGCTTAAGCACAGAGGAAAGATAAAATGGCCAATCATTATTGAACCATGGAAATGCAAGTTGTAGCCAACTTCAAAATAGGAGGCCTTTTATGCTTAAATAAGAGGCAATGAATAAAAATTTTAAAAAAACTTCAAACCAGAGACAGAAATGACTTACTTGCAAGTAACTTGTTAAAACAAGTAGAGGATCTTACCTTTGGGCTCGGAATGTCAAACTTCGTCGTGTACAGTCTTCAGCTAATGCCAGTTCTTCTGGTTTTGTTTCTCGCCCAGAACTCAATAAATCAGAAAGATCGGCAGTATTCTGTGAAATATGTCATGCGAATAAGGTTTTCAGTAAAAATTTGGGTCAATCTTAATACAGGAAGTGCCTGTTAAAATTGCAGTTTCAAGAATACATCATTGACCTGTAATAATAGATCATATAAGCGAACAAGTTCTTCAGGTTTGGTAGCTTTCTCCATTTTGTCCTCACGGCGCCTAGCAAATTTACTTTTTGCGATGCTAACCAACAATTGATTACGTTCCATGGTTCGCTGTACTAATACAGTACTGACAGCTTTATCAAGGCCATACAATTCATCTTTGACATCATCAGCATTACCTGCACTAACCTACAAAGTTTGATATGTCAAGAATCTGTTTGGAAAACAATAAAAGAAATAGCAAACACAAAGGCTACAAAAGGACAATTGGATAACCTAATAAATGCTACCAAAGGAACAAATCCACAAAGCACTAGAGTAAAAGTTGAAAAGAAATAAAGTGGACTGTATGAAGAAAAAAACAGTATGAAATCACTAGGCAGCATTCCATACCATGTCACTGCGGATGCAGCTCCTCGCTTCATGATAAGCAGCAAAAACTTTGTCAAAGATGGTTAATTTTTTCTCAGCTTGTAGTGTATCTGATGCAGGGCCATGCAAATCCTTCTCCAAGTCTTGTGCTGAAGATGAACCACAAGAGAACCAAGATATGACTCCAATTGGATCAGACAATAATTGTGTATACATCAGTAAATAGTATTTGTACAACTGATAATTTGGCCATGAAAAGAAAGTCAAACAACCTCATATTTTGTTAACAAAAGGAAATGTTAAATCTAAAGTTGCAGAAAAATGTCAGCACATGATCTTTTAAGTAAAACGTGAATTAACAAACTGATCAGTGAACTTCATTAAAATTTACCTTTTACCTTAAGTAAAGAATATGTTATGGAAATTCAATTAATCACACAGGAAAGGTTCCATTGATAGAGATTCTGTTTGGTAGTATTTTATCTTCATATCTATTTAGAGACTGAAATTAGCAACAGACCTTTTAAAATGGCCACTCTAGTTTTTGCATTGGATATTGGAAATCTATGTCCAAGCCAGTGAAACTCTGTCAAGGATGCAGCCTGTTGAGATCTTGCCTCAGCCATAGCAGCCTGTAAACCAACATAATGATGAGAATCAGAAGTTGGATAGAAGATTTTGGCTTCAGTGAAAATTATAACAAGTATTTTCACAATCAGTGGTCACTTCGCATTTTCAGAAGCAGTGGTCACTTCCAATTTACAGAATCCATCGTTGTAAAGTTGCAATAGGATACAAAGCTCAATCATTTATGAGCTACAGTTCAGTCAGAAATATATAAGCTTTGTCAAATCGATGGTGGGACTCCAAGATCAAAGGAACGTAATTTACTTAAAGAAATCAAAGTCAGAAAGGGAGTATAACCAAAGATACTGCACCACGTTACAAGCGACACAATGTAACATGTACAATTTCAAGTTGAAACTAAGCAACCTCACCTCAAACTTAACTTTGAATAGGTCCGATGCAGGACCTTCCATTTCACCAATTTGTAGGAGGTCAGAAGTTTGCAAGTTTGACTCTCCTATTTTGTGCCGGCAATATCGAATACTAGGCTCTAGCTCCTCAACACGACCACGACACAAGACTTGATTCTCCAAATCTCCATACTTCCCAAGTTCCTCATAAACAGCTCTTCAGAGAAAAAAAAATAGCAAGTTGGTCAAGCACATTCCTTTGTAATTTGACTAAATTAGGATAAATGGCAAGTATGACCAGTGCTATTGATTCTGGAATATTGAGAACAAAATATATTTCAAAGAAATCATAAAACAATTTCAAAGGATGTGCTAGAACAAAATCAGCTTTAATGTCATTATAATATCCAAACCAAAATCAAGTACAAGCAAGATTATCTCTCCGGTTTCCAGACAGAGTACTTAGTGCAGCAGTAGGCACCACTGCCTGAAAATATTTTCTATAAAACAGAAAGATAAAAGATCAGAATTCGATGTAGGATAATGCTTACAGTACAGTGGGTAATTCGATTATCAAACTTCACATCCAATTTCTCTCATATCAATTGTCAAAGCATCATCTAGTTGGCTATACGAAGAAGATAAAATCTTGTATAATGTCTCGTATATGAAAAATTCTAACCCGTCCAAAGAACTAGCTAAAGCAGTTCTAGAATAGTCTAATTAAACTATTGACAGATTCAGCAAGAAAAAACTTAAAAGAATAATCATACAGGACAGCCACCAACTATTTGATAAAACACATGCAAGCTGTAGTTCATCAACTTATGAATAACGAGGTCTAGGAATCACTAGGTTAACACAAACAAAAAATCATCCTAAAAGATTATGGACAAACAAAATTATGTCTCATACCTAGAAACCACTTGTATGGTTTTAGGAATCACTCCTAAATCGAAAAACAACTTTTATAATGAAAGAATGGTAACTCTGGAGCTGAAAATTCAGAAATTCTAAAACAGAACACACTCTACGCTCTCCTGCTATCCATAAACTAAATGCACAAACATATAGAATTTTCCATTTGATCCCAGTAAAGCAAAGAGTCAAACTTTATTTTTCACTCTAATTGAAAACCTCAAATAAATCTGCTTTTATAATTTGAACAATAAGAAAAAAAATTAGAATGAACTCGTAAAAATAAAACCAAGTAGTACAGAACATAACCCTAACTAATTCTAGTTCTCCGTCAAATAACTAACAACTAGAATGTAATGATGCACCTGGCACTAATGAAATTCTTCAAGGCAGTGTCCCAATTTCGATCCTGTTCAAACAACAGAGTCCCATTCATATAGGAGGCATAGGCCTGCAAATTGGAAATCAAATGAAAATGTTAGTCATGCTGGAATAATTGTGACAGAAAGAAACATTGTACGAAATACCTACAACTTGTTAGTAAAAATCAGAACCAAGTTTGAGGCTTGGAATAATAAAGAAAATGTAAAACAAGACTATGAAAAGCTGTAGTTACAACTAAAATGTATAATAATCAACTTCTCCCACATGAGATCTGCTGATAAAAGATGAGAGCTTTTTTTTTTTCCTGCATGAAGTAAGGTTTACTCTCACAAGCAAAACTTGCCAACCCTATGAAGAACACATCATATTATAGATTAATCAGTTCCTCGAATATAAAAATGACAAAATATATGTCCCATTTCCAAAGTGGAAGTATTCTGTGCAATCTATCACCATATCAAGCGGTTTAATCATCCCAAAGTCTAGGAAATCTAATAGAAAGTCTAAAGAATTACTAGCAACACCATTCTTGGTATATCATGTTATAGATATTTTTTTTCACTTAAGAAGCCGACATAACAGCATCATTAAAGACAAGCATTACCAAAACCATAACACAAGCAGATAAGCAAGGAAATACTTCCCTCAAGCACAAGAGCATCAGCATAGAACCTACTGTTTTACAGAATTTCAATATAAAAAAGTCCAATTAACACTCAATCTTGAACCACTATCCAATAAAAATTTATCTAGGGTACCAAATCATATACTGATGAGTATAAACAAAGTTAAACCTCAGCTTCCAAAGAAGTTCTGGAATCTCCCTTGGCAGCACATAATCGCGAAAACAGATTGGCCCATGTCACTGCCTTCCTCAGTCTTCCAATCAAATAGATGCGTTGACGTGCATTGGGACCATCTGGAAGTTGCCGTTTCTCCATGGCATGGCTCCAAGCTCTCTCAGACATATAAAGAACCGCGTGCAAAAACCTACATTACTTTCAAATACCAAAATTAAAAAAGGAACTGCTTTTCATCTTAGTTTTCACAGATCTAAATGTGTTGGGCAATATACCTACCACCATCAGTGACTACACTAAAACAACTGCTTTATAATACCTGACGTCGGTAACGGTAGCTTCGGTAATGGGTCGACGAGTATATTTGCCACGACCATGAGTGAACTTGAGTGACTTATACAACCTCCTCAGCCTAGCACTACAATACTTCCGATAACGAGTGTAATCCCCATGTCGCAACCCATGCTGCATCTGAGCAGATTTGAGCATTTGCAACACTAATAAAATCCAACATAGAACAAATCATATCAATTGGATAAAGGAAATCGCATGGGTGATTCGGAAATTAATAATGATTACCGTTGATGGAGAATCGAGGACTGATCTGATCGGATTTTAGAGCGTCGACTTCCATGGCAGCAGATTCCATATCGTTACCCATCGCTGACAAGAAAGAAAATTGCTACCGGAAATTGATCTCTACACCGATATAGAGTAGCACGAATTGAGGGATAGGGTTTTGTTACAGAAACACAACAGAATGAATAAAGAATCCAGTAGAATCAAAAGAAGCTGTAAGTGACATTAATTTTTTGTTTTTATATATTTTTAGTATTAATTCCGCAAATTTATAGAGGATAACAAAGATAATAATTAGCAATAAAATATAATCACCAATAGTTAATAAATTTATAGGATTGATGGAATAGTAGCGTGAAAGGAATGGTTACGAGGGGCAACCAACAAGGCAACCCCTAGTTAGAGGGCTCGGGAAATATCAAATCATGTGCTTGGAAACAGATTATTTATTGGAGATTAGGGAAAATAAAGTAAGATTAGAGTGTAAGCGTCAGGCATACAGGTTGAGATAAGATCTTTATTTATGCAGGCACAAAATCTCAAGGCTTGTCTCTAGGAATCTATAACCCCAATCTCTCTCCGTTTTAATAACCTCAAACAGGATCTACAGTCTAAGAGTTTATGATATATAGAATTTTCATAAAGAGACAAATATAGAACATATTTATCTTTCTGTATGACAGGCTATGTTATTCAAGAATCAAACTTTTAAGAGAGGGAAAACTTAGAAGCTATGGGATAGAAAACACTCAAACTTTAATTAATGAAAACAAGTTCTTAATACAACCTACTTTGTTTACAACGAAAGAGAAATCTTGCTTTTATATATTAAGAGAATAAAGACAAATAACTTTACGACTTGTTTGGTTTACAGAATAGAATAGTTATTCCTAAGAATAGAAAAGATGAGGAATATAAAAGAATACGTATTACTTTGTTTGGTCACGGAATAGAATAGATAGAGAATTTCTATTAACTGCTAGCTCATCAATTAAATCTAAGAATTTGATCAAATCTCTACTAATTGACCTCTTTCCATCTCTGATCATAGGATCACCATCTTAAAAAATCACAGAAATTGAAAAACTAGAACAACAGAAAAGGATGATGAACTTTATACATCACCAAAAGACCCACAACTACCATACCTGTATAGAGTCGAGCTTGAGCAACAAATCCATAGCCTTACGAGAAACAATCTCAGAACTGAAACGGGTTTTGTCGGAAACAGAGGATTTGAGAGCGGTGAAGCTGGATCTGATAAAAGCAAGGTCCTTAAGCTGTCCCAGGGTTCTTGAAGAAGGATAGGCTTGTAAAAAAGTAATAAGGTTTACATGTAGAAGAGGATTACAGATTCATAGATTAAATAAAAATAGGTATCAGTCGGTTTTACCTATTCTTTAAAATCGAAGAATACATATTGTTGTGGAATGCATATTATGTGTTTATTTTAAACCAAACATAGGCTTAATAATTACTGAGGAATATGTTAGGAATAGAATTCTTATTCCCTCGTACCAAACAAGCCGCTAGGGAAAAGATTTCCTCGATACAATCATTCACACAACTTTAAAAAACAAATAATAAAAAGTGAGAAACACATGAGTCTCAAATATTCTTAAGGGATAAGAAAGAATCTTTAAAAAGGATGTGGATTTTAAAGATTTCTTTTACAAAATAAGAACGAATAACTTAAAGAGGAGCGGAGTGAGAGTGTGGGCCACCACTATCATTGTCAGAATCATCTGTCAGCTCCATGTCATTGTCAAGTTGTTCCATGGTGTAAATGAATTAGGCTATGTCTGTCTCAATCCAAGTTGAGGGCCATAGGCTTGGACCATTTTGAAATGGGCTAGAAAATCGAGTGGGCATACTAGAAGGCTTGGATGGTGCGGTACTTTCTTTGGGAGGATATGGTAACTCTTGAGCCATTATGTTTAACCCAGTAAAGTTAAATTGATCCATTAAGTCCAATATCCAACAGGAGGAGAGATAGGCTCTGGAATAGTATAATTACTTAAATAGGGACCTAGAGAAGTTGAAGATGGGATTGTCTGAGGATGCTAATTGAGGTGATTCAGGAAGGAATGCAATTCTGTCATCCATTGAGTATGATTGATAGGCCATTCAACAGTAGTATGCCAATATTGAACATGATTTAATGTGCAAAGATAACTAGATGTGGTTAAGTAGTAAAGGTGAAGGATGATGAAGATTGCATAAGCCTTGTGATCTGTCAAAGGAGTATCCCATAAATGGTATTGAGTCAGAAGTTGAGACATTTGAATATGTCATTTTGACAAAGGTTGGAACCATTCGAGGAGAGTGCAAAGGAGAGATTTGGCATTAGTAGATTCAGAGCGATGTCTGTAGATACAAAGACGGGAAAGAGAAATTGGACAAGCATATTGGGCAGATAAGGCCCACAGATGCGATAATGCTGGTTCAGAAAGAATATCATAAAGATGATACAAGACATGATATGGTGTTGTAGAATTAAAATGGGAAGAATGAGGAGGAATATTAAGATTGATAAGGGTTGGATGAAGATAATAAAACAAACTCTAATGCAGAAGAGAAAAACCCTCTT
>JANIJH010000003.1:47836085-47846607 GCA_024520975.1 Erythroxylum areolatum
AGCTCTATAGCTCAAGATATTTCAAAATCATTGAAGTATATTCAGACTTTATCGACCGACCAACACACTTTGTTTCATTCCACTTTTTACAATTTAAAAGCAATACTGATCAATCAGGTACAAAAAGATAGAAAATTTTGTTAGGAGTCCAACGCTTCGAAAATCAGCTTAATCGGACGTCGGACTAAAACGTTATGGCCAAATGACGCAACCGGGGTCGGTCGGACAAGAACCGACCCCAAAGACGCGTGAGCTCGCCCAAGGGCGAGCGCCCGGGCGCTCGCGCGGGCGCTCGGCGAGCGACCTGCCCAGTGATCCGACCTATCAGACTTCAAACCCTCATAACTTTTGACTCCGAGCTCCAAATTAGACGCGGTTTATTTCGTTGGAAAGCTAAAAGACAGATCTACCTTTTTCAAGAAGGACTGAAAGTCAAGCTCGGACACTAAAGGAATCAAAAGTTTACTCCAAGACCGCTCGACTAGCTCCTCCTACACAGTACCGAAACTTGCAAACACCATAACTTTTGACCCAGGACTTCAAATTTAACAAACTTAGTGTCTATGGAAAGGTAAAAGAATCCTATACAACCTTTATGAAGGCCTTAAAAATTAGATTGACCTCTAAATGGGTCAAAAACTCCACACAAACTGACTGGTCGATCAGCTTCACACTTAAACAGCATCAGAACATCTAAAAATCATACCTTTCTACTCCCTTATCCAAAATTTTCGTGCTTTATATCAATGGAAAGAGAAAAAAAAGCTCTGCAATGTTCATGAAGAACTCCAAAGCTACTTCAACCTCTAGCTAACTCAATTTTTCAATCAAAGGTTCTTCCCCATAGCAATCACCTAAACAATATCCAAACTTCAAATTATCATAACTTCTTACCCTGATATCGAAAAGTTGCATACTTTATGGATACGAAAAGCTCTCAACATAATCTGCAAATTTCATGTAGATCATTTTTCCAAAATCTGCCTAAATCAAAAGTCAACTCTCTACTCCAAAAGGTCAAACTTTCTCAATTCTTCAAATTCTCACTCTTTCACTAATTGTTTCATATTCTTCAACTCCATTTCAATCAATTCATTCACTTTAACTTTATCTAACAAATTTCATAATATAACACCAAATTTACATAAACCTCACATCAATTTTATTAAACTCAAAACATTCATTTCAAGTACTAACCTCAAAATATCATTAATTTGTTCAAACTAGCATTGATCACATCAAACCTTAAACCTAATTATTCGAATTCATAACTTTTCTCTTTCTTTACACATGACCAAGTCACCTCAATTTCTCGTTTAATGTCAAATTAAAATTCACAAATCTGAGAAAATTCAGGGTCCAACATGAAGTGTTATGTGATTTTGATATTGTTCATGACGTGCTGCATTTATTATGTGATGCATTCATGTATCAATGTAAATTTTGATTTGTGAAAAGTTTTGGAGTTTCGAGAACTAAGATATTGAGGTTTTCAACTGTAAAGGTTTTGGAAACTGCTTAGGAATGACTTTTCAAGAAATTGACAAGTTTGAAAAAGAAGCCTTTGATTTCTCTTGTGAGATTTTTTATACAAGGGAAAAAGTTTTAGAAATTGTTTTCGCTTATTATTTGATTTATAAATATATTATCCACGAGCAATAAGCTCACCCCCTTCATTCCCATCTACAGGTGATGAGAAGTAGATCAGGTGAAAGAAAATGAAGTTTTCCGTTTGTTTGTGTTCGTATTGTATTATTGTTAAGTTAGAAGGTTGTTGAGTAAAGTTAGATTTTGTTGTGTATTATGTATTTTGGATTATGGTAAGTGGTTTTGTAAATGGCTTGAAAGGCCATAAAGGTTTGTAAGCGTTAAATTCATGATGATAATGAGTTATGATTTGTACATGGATATGTCGTATAGGTATGTATGTGGGATTGATATATATATACAAATTGTGTATAATTAGGGTGTATGGTTATGAAATATGTATGTAATTGGATAGGAATGGGGATTGTATATGCGTATGAATGTGATGAATGCGATTGGATATGGATAAATTCGATTGAATGAGACTTATTGAAGTTGTTTTAGAAATAGGATTGCGTTTGTTTGTGTATAAGTTTGGATTCCGGACGTGAGGTCCAAGGAGTTGTGTGTTGTTTGAGCTGGTATTCTAGAAGTGATTTTTAAACCCTTTACAGGTTTGGGTTAGTGAAAATGCAGCCGTTATGCTGCCAAAATTTTGTTAATTTGTGTATGGTTGGTTTGGGAATAAGATTTGTGTGATTTGTTTGTATGGCAAAGGCAAATTAGAATAAGAGTTTTATAGATGAGTTTAAGTTATGCATGATTAAGAGAAATCTAGTAATTTGAGATTATGGAATATTATGGCAACGGAAATTTGAGATTCGAATGGATGAGTGTCCAAATAGAAATTTTGATCGGGAAATTGGATAAAAATGAAAAAGAATAAATGTTATGTGAAAGAAAAAAAATTTATACCAGATTTCGGATTAGTCTTAGGGTTTCTTGTAGCGCCCCCTTACCGTAGGGTACGCACCGGAACGCCCGTGGGTCATTCCAATACATAACCTAGATGAGGGTGCACTACGAACGAATCAATTCTAAAAACCTCATGGCATCAATATAATTAAACTGCAATATCAAAATTTCTAACTTTTAAAAACAAAATACTTTCATTTCATAACTTCAAAACAGCATTTACAAGAATAACAGTTTCCACAGTTTACACATATGTTTTCAAAAGGAACTGAAATGACAGCCTAAGCTAGGTCATCCTCAAAATCGAATCCCAGCTGACCGACCTGTGAGCCATGCTGCCCAAACCAACGCGCTCACACAACCAAAAAGTCGAACCCTGGAGCTAGGAGTCTACTGTCGCTGTCCTGAAAAATGATTGCAATGTTGGGTGAGTTTGCTAACTCAGCGAGAAACCATCATCGATGGTCCACCCAACTCATGCATAGACAAATACTTCATATTCCATCACATATAGCACAATCAGAAAATCATATACATTCAATTTCACATTTATAAGGCGTTGGCCTTTCATACACTTTACATTTAATCAGTCATAAACAGAATGCAAATGTGACACTTTTCATTTTATTACATTGTTGTGACCGTGCGCCTGTGCTCATTAACGTTGAGCCAGTAGCTCTGAATTTCGTTGGGCTTAAAGCCCTGATACATTGAGCCTGTGGCTCTAAAATCGTTGGACTCGAGGCCCTAATGCGTTGAGCATAAAGCTCTAAAATACGATGGCTACTCCGGTCACAACTGTCAATTATCTGATCATGCCTTTATGTATGAATGCACATGTACAATTCCCAATAATTGTGTCACAACCTTTCACACTATGTCCAATTTCGAATTTAAACCAATTAATTTCAATTAACACTTCTATAACCATTCCAAATATTTCAGACACCAGTGGTCCGAAATCAATCAAATACAAGCACATAGATCCATCCTTAACTCCACATGGCATAGGTGCATAAAATGTAACACATACTGGTTGAGAAACCAACTAGGTTACTCACCTCAGAACTTCCGAGCTACTGCCGGGAAGTCTCACCTACGTCGAACGATCGACGCTCCACTTGAGCCTCTAAACAATCAGAATAATCGAACATTACTAATTGTACAATTCCTCATATTTAATAATGCATATTTATCGAATGCGTTGAGTACAGTACATGTTATGACATTCCCTGATCCTATTCCAGAATCCTCCACTTCGATCTTTATCACTCAAATTCATAGCAATTCTTAATACCATAATTCAATTGATTAAATTCTGAGCTCTCTAAATTCAAAATCAATCAATAACTAACTTATTAGGAATTTAAAACCTCAAAATCATCACTTAAACCACTTAATTTAATTTCGAAAATCAGGCTCCCTCACCGCGGCGTAAGGTCGCTCGCCGCGACCAACCCATTTACGCTCGTCGCGACGTGCGAAAGGCAGACGCTCGCCGCGACGTGCATATCTGCTCGTCACTGCGTGCGACAGGGATCGGCTCGTCGTGGTGTACCATTAAACATTCGTCGCGACGTGCAAGAAGGGATGGTTCGCCGCGGCGTGTTCATCACACGTCGCGACGTGCAATCCCAGATTTGCGCCCGAAATCCAGAAATTTCCCAGATCTTTTGATATAAAACCATTCATTTCAGTCTATAACACTCCCAATCAACTCAATACACTACAAGCAACTCATTTGTAACTTTAGATCCATAAAAAATCTATTATCTCTCAAATATCCAAATCAAAATCAACAAAATTCTCAAACCCTATATCATCCGAAACTCATAACTTTCTAAACAATTTATAACTTGATTTAATGATCAACTCAAGCAACTTAAAACATAGAGAAGTAGGAACTTACTTGATTCAAGCCCTCAACCTTTCGAAAATCACTAAGAATCTCAAATCTTCAAACCTAGGCACATCGACGGCAATCCTTCATTTCTCCACCAAAAGTCATTTCCTTAAACCCAAGGCTGGAGCTAGGTTAAAGATGATGAAAGGGACAATTTAAAGGAAGAAAATGGAAGGAATCAAACCAAATGGAGATCCACGGAGGAGAAAAGAAGAAGATCAAAAAAAATTTCTTTTCAAAGGGGAGAGTGTCGTGGGTGGCAAATTCAAAGGTTAGGGTTTATATATATCAAAGATTTAAAGGCTAAGGGCATGTTTGGCAACTCCCATGCCACATGCCCAAACTGGGGTCTAAAAATCCGATTCTTATTCTAATTTTCTCCCAATTTCACAATGACCATAAGTACTAAATCCTAAAATCATAACTCCAAATTTCTCATGTCAATTATCAATCAAATTGGAACCGGAATCCAAATAAATCAGTCACTAAGCCAATTTTCCAGTCTAGACCCATAATTCTAAAACTTCCAGAAAATTTTCTATAGATTCCCAAAAATATATGACACATGTTCCTACACTCCAATTTCAATTTTCAACTCTCAAAAATTCAATTTTTACCCCAATTCTATAATCCAACCCTAATCCGCACAATTATTACCTAATTTTCCAATTTACGCTATCAAACCGGGAATATGTCATACATGTACGTACATACGTATGCTAGTGCAACACTAATCATTTATCAATAATTATAGAGGCTATATGCATGTGCAAATTTCAAATTATGCATGCACCCACTCCTAACCCATCCGAATTACCAATATGCCCATCATATTGATAACGGGATGTTACATTTCCAGCGCAACACGACACGCTAGTTTTGTTTGTTTTTACCGGATGTCAGACTTTGTTTCGGTTCGGTGGAACCGTTTGTTTGCTTCGTCTTCATTTCGAATTCAATTCGTTTTTGATTTCGATACCTTCGCTACGTTCTTTTTTTTCCGTATCGTTTTTGCCTTTTAATGTTGGACCCCACACCCCACCCTTAGGTGTTTGCGGGTTATACCGCGGCATCCAACCTTAATCAGTATTGTCCTCTTTGGGAATCGAACTCGCGACCCCTCAAGGTTTTGTTGTTTCTGAGAACACGTCTCTTACCATTGAGCCAATGAGTGGGATGTGGGGTCCAACACTATCTTTAGTGCATGCCAATTCACCACTGCTTCAATTTTCTTTGGATCAACATACACCCCATCTTTTGATATCACAAGTCCAAGGAAAATTACTTCATGAAGCTAGAATTCACATTTGCTTAATTTGGCATAAAGTTCCTTCTCTCTCAGTGTTTGCAATACTATCCTGAGGTGCTCCTCATGTTCCTCTTCACTGTTGGAATAAACCAAAATGTAATCGATGAACACTATGATAAACTGATCCAGATCTCCTTTAAGACCCTATTTATAAGATCCATAAATGTAGCCGGAGCATTGGTCAGTCTGAATGGCATGACTAGGAACTCGTAATGCCTATAATGAGTCTTAAAGGTTGTCTTGCTTACATCAGACTCCTTGATTTTGAGCTGAAGATAGCCCGATCTAAGGTCAATCTTAGAAAAGACCTTTGCTCCCTACAACTGGTCAAACAGATTATCAATTCGAGGCAGAGGATACTTGTTCTTAACAGTCACCTTGTTGAGTCTCTGGTAATCAATACACGTCTGCCATGTTCTATCCTTCTTCTTAATAAACAAAACTGGCGCTCCCCAAGGTGACGAACTCGGTCTTATATACCCCTTCTTTAACAATTCCTCCAATTGTTCCTTGAGCTCCTTCAATTCAGCTGGGGCCATTCTATACGTTGGTATAGAAATGGGTGCGATTCTAGGAATCAACTCAATGGCAAACTCAATTTCCCTCACCGGTGGCAAACCAGGTAAGTCTTCTGGAAACTCCTTCACAATCGAATAATCTTCTAACTGTCCCTCGTTTACTTCAGTGTCCACGACGTGTGCCAATAAGGCTTCACACCCTTTTCTCATCATCTGTTTGGTGAGCAAAGCCGAAACAATCCTGGGTGATGGTATTCTCCTATCCCTTCTAAAAATCACCTTCTCACCATTGCCAAAGTCAAACTCTACCTCCTTGAGGCTACAATCTAACTTTGCACAATATTTCTCCATGGCATCCATGCCTAATATAACATCTAGACCCTTCAACTCTAGAGGCAACAAGCCTACTACCAGTTTAGCGCCCTCAATAACCAGTTCACAATCTCTATATACTTGACTTATTTTCACCATCCTCCCTAAAGGAGTGCTAAGCATCAAGAGACTATCCAACGGCACCAAATTCACATAATACAAAACCATGCTTACAGAAGAAATGAATGCGTAGAACCAGAATCAATCAAGACATATACTTCAAAATTAAATAACTGAGCCATACCTGTGACAACTTCGGGTGCGGCTGTAACTTCCTCTTTGGTATGGCGAACACCCTTGCCTATGCCTAACCCCTTGGCCTTCCTGGAGGAATAACCTTCCTTGCAGCCCCAGAACTGCCCACCTTAGTGACTGGTCTGGTTCCTCCTATTTCTGCTCTCCTTAGGGCTTGCAACTATAACCCCTCTTACTTTGTTAATTGAGGACAATCCTTGATCTTGTGTCCCTTCTCTCTACATCGGAAGCATGCTCCAAGTAACTTTAAGCACTCTCCTTTGTGAAGTTTCCCACAATGCTTACATTGAGGGTTTGTGTATCTACTTCTTCCCGTCCTTCCTATGCCTCCCACACTTGAGGCTTGCCCTGTAACTGCCCTTGCCTGCTTGTTCTTGGCAGGGCCACTACTTCCCACTTCACTCTGCATATGGTAACTCCTTATACTCCTCTCAAGTATTGGAACACTCATTCCCTTTTTAAAAGATTGCTCCCAGTTCTTCCTCTTCATGCTCACTTCATTCTTTATATTCTCCAGTTTCTCAACCTAGAGCGTAGCATCTACTAACTACTGGTAATCACAGAATTTATGGATCAAGACTTTCTCCTTGATCCCCAAATGAAGTCCTCCCTCAAACTTGCGACATTTATCCTCCTCATTGGTAACAATGATGGCGGCATGCCGTGATTGCTAGGTGAATTTTGGCTCATATTCTCTCACACTCATGTTCCTCTATGTGAGATTTAGAAACTCCCTAGCCTTCTTTTGTACATAAACCCTCGAAAGGTATTTCTTCTTAAAGACTTCCACAAAATCTCTCCATGACAGTACCGAAGGCATAATCTGACTATAAGGCACTGATTCCCACCAGTGGAGTGCATCCCCCTGTAACAAGCTGACTACATAGTCCAATTTCTCTTCATCAAAGCACTTCATCTAAATCAGGACTCTCTCTGTCTTCTTCAGCCATGCTTCAGCCTCTTCAGAATTTGTTGTCCTATTGAAATCTACAGCTCCTACTTGTGGAGCTTATCATACTGTCTATTCCTCTCCACTGGAGCTTGTATTGGAACTTGAGCCCCTTAACCTATGGCATATGAGAAAGCCTGAGCAAAGGCTTGAAAGAACCGTTGATCCATGGGGTTTGCTTGAGGCATCGAATCAGGCGGTGGAGGCACTTCCTGTTGCAAACAAGGTGCCTCAGAATCCAGAGTAAAATGTGTCCCCGCATCTTGGGGGACATAGTATTCATCTGTGCTCCCTTGGCGAGAGCCAGATCAAGTCAGAGCTTCTCGAGCTCTCCTTCGAGGTGGCATAATCACTCCTTCAATTTAAAACCACTAAAAATCTTTAGTTCATACAAAACAGTTTTAGATCATGTACAACAATTCAAAACATTGCAAGTTGTTCATTTAAAATATTGCATGTTCATTTTGTGTCCTAAACTACCCATTTCATGACTAGGATACTCCTAAACCTAGTCGTATACCTGAACCTGAACTTAGTACTTTGATGCCATAACTGTTAGATCCCGCTTCCGGAGCCCAACATCGGAGTCGTGAGATATGAGTCTAATACCTTGTAGTTTCCAAAGCCTAACAATCTGGAGTCATAAAACGTAAACGGGTTTCCTTGGTGGACCTCACTTTGAGATCCCAACATTAGATTCATGAGATGTTATACTAATCCCCTATAGTTTCTAGAGCCTAACAATCCGGAGTCATAAAGTATGAGTAGGCTTCCTTGCGAGGTTATTTCAATGACTCCTCGTTAGCCATCGTCCCATAAGGGTGATGTGCCCATACCTGTTAAACACCAAATCACAATTTGACTTCTTCAAAACAATTGTAGCTCTCTAACTCTTATTTATTTTGAAACAAGAACCACCTCATTCGGAGCTTTATAGCTCAAGATATGCCTAAAAATCTAAGTACGTTCATAACCCGGTTATGCTCTTCCAACCAATCCCTCATATTCTTTACATCGATATTTTTCAAATCTACATCAAAAGTTACCAAGTTTTAAGGAGATGTAGAAAAATGTATTAGGAATCTATTCCTTTAAGAATCAATTCATTTGGAGGTCAAGTGATGAAGTTATGGCCAAAAGAATCAAGTATAATTATGTCCTCAATCATATTTTACCTCTCTTGGGAGAATCGGCATAACTTTCCCTGTAAACCTCATATTAGAGTCATTGTTTGACGGTTTGAAAGATAACTTCTAGATATACAACTGTCATGAAGACTTTAATGTGAAATTTAATCATCTATAGGGTCAAATATGTGACCAGATGAAAAGATCAGATGAACAGTGCACCATACGATATGTCGTCATCACCAGAAGATATGACGTCACCAGACGATACGTCATCACCAGACGATACGTCATCACCAGACGAAGCGTCCTCACCAGACGATACATCTACGTTGTCACCAGATGATACATTGTCACCAAATGATACGTCCTCACTAGATGATGCGTACTCACCAGACGACACGTTATCACCAGACCATACGTCATCACTAGATGATAGGTCGTATACTTCTGAGCATCTCCATTTATAAGGATCATAACTTTTAACTCCGATTTGGAAAGCCAGAAAGACAAACTACAACTTCTATAAAGACAACTTGTCAAATTCATCCAAGATTAATCCAGATTTTTCTCCAAACTCAGAACACGAATTTTTCCCTTATGGAAGACTTGAAATTTTGTACTATGCAAACTTGGAATTTTCTCAGCATAACCATTCAACAACCGAAAGGATTTCATTAAACTCTCAAATCTTAACTCATTTGTCTCATCACCTTCAACTACGTATAATCAGTTATAATTCCTATCTTCCTTTCCATAGTATCTCACTTATGCATATATATATATCAACGATTTATGTTCCAAAATCATCAACTCAAGTTGATTGCTTCTTCACGTATATCTAATTTCAACTCATATCATCCATGCACCATTCACACTTCATTAACATCAAAAGAATAAAGTTTTTACAATGCTTTAGTGGGCATTTCGATCTACCTTACATCATAGTCCAAAAATACCAACTTTACAAGAATAATAATTTCTCAAAATGCGACTAAAGCCTTGTTTTACATGACCTAACTTCAAAAGAACAAAATATGCAAATTGGAGTGATGCCTTGACTCTCGACTCGATCACTTGATATCTTGTTCATCGCCGGTAGATGGGGAGGAATGGGGGTGAGCTTAAAGCTCATGGGTAACAATTTTATAATCGGTAACAAGCAAAAACCCTAATGATCATAACAAATTCTCATAAAAATCCATTAAAAAAATCTCAACTTGCATTAGTCAGACAATCATCATACTTGTCAATATATTTCAAAACATAAGCACATCATAATGGTTTTGGTAGATCCATAAACATGACGAACTACACAATTCCATATAATGGTCTTGTGAAGTCGTAAACTTAATGGAGTCCATAAATGAGCTCAATGTCACTAGCGGGCAGTCGAGAGAAGTCTTTAACTTGGTCAATATGCACGCGACATTCTTGAATTTACTACACCAAACCCACATAACATGTAATTCATGAACGGAAAACAGTTTGCCCAATTGGCACATTTTTTGAAACTTGATTTCATATACTTGGTATCCTTTCAAAATCATTTCCATTTTTGTTTCATAGTTCATCCACAAAATTCAT
>JANIJH010000003.1:47857239-47868258 GCA_024520975.1 Erythroxylum areolatum
ATTAGATGCATGTGAATTGGAAATGAGATCAGATAGACAGCAAAGTGAATATAGGTTATGAATTGTTTTTGCTACATAATTGAGTGGACCATCGATGATGGTCACTCATTGAGTTCGCAAAACTCACCCAAAATTTGTAATTATTTTTCAGGACTTAGAAGAATACCCCGTTAGGCAACGGGTGTATTGTGATCGCTTGAGAGTGATGGAAGAGGTCGGGATCAGTTGCGTCCGCAGAAGAGTGAAAATTTTTGTAGCTTCTTATAATGTATTTATCAGAGGACCCTCGTGGTCATTGTATCTACTAATTAGGATATGTAAATGGTTTTTCCGCAAATTGTATACTGTTAGTGTAAGTTTGTTTCAAATTTTTTTTATACTGAGATTTGACTGAGTGATGTAGCACGCCACTCTCGTAGGGCACGGACTTGGATATCACCATCGATGTCGGGTTCGGGTCTTACGGGAGTGGGGTATTACAGATGCTCTAGCTTGAGCCTATGTAGATTGAAAATTTTGATGAGTTTATGGAATGGATGAGCCTAAAATAATAAGTCCTATAAGCAATAACTCTCTAAGTGCGAATGAAACCTAAAATTTCCTTTTAACTTGTTTTCTAAACGAACTTTTCTTCGTACTAGTCTGCAAGGGTGTATTTATAAGGATAGTTTATACTTTTAATTCCCTTCAAATTAATTTGAATGATTTGCTCTTTATCGCATTTCTTCTTTTTATATTGCTTACTTATTTCTTTTCCTTTTAGGATAATGACAATTTTTTCCTCGTACTATACCCAATTTCCTAATCGAATCTCTCAACTATTTTTTTAGTTAAGTCCTTTAATAGTAGTGATTTTCCTAATCAAATACTTTTTGTTAATAGGATTTCCTAATTTAATCCCTCAACTATTTTTTTAGTTAAGTGCTCCAATTTTAGTGATTTTCCTAATCAAATATTTTTTGTTAATGGAAATACATAAGCAATATGTCACATCAATATAATGCTAATATAGTAATCATATAGGAGAGATATTAGTATGCTACATTAGCAAATGTGTCACATATAATAATATATGTCCCCCACTTTCATATGCTACATTAGCAAATGTGTCACGTATAATAATATATGCCCCCCACTTTTATATGGATGTCATGTCACCATATTGTGATCTGTCTTCTATATAAATATCACGTCAAAATTTTATGTTAATATATTAATAGTATGTTTGACATTAATATACAGATAGTATAATTTATACTAAATCTCATATGTCTCTATTAAAAATCCTTTTACTTTAGCATGAAATACTATGATTTGTAAATTGTTAATAGTAAGAGGGTTTAATTGAAAAATCATCAAAATTGGTCTAGTTATATATTCTTATCATGTTATATGATTCCAAATATTAGAGGTGTCCTTAAAATAACTTTAATTATTGATCAATCATATAATAGAAAATTATTGCTATATTGGTACGTGTAAATTGTTTATTAACTTATCATAAACCTATAAGAAATTTTATTACCTTAATATTATTCACCAAATAAACACTCAGCAATATCCAAAAATGAGTTTTTGAATTTTGTACATTGAAATCTCTAAAATTATTTTACAAGGATTTGAACTTTGTAATCATTTTAAATTTTGTTTATACTATCACTTCCTTTTAAACTTATTTATAATTGCATAAAATAGTTTTAATAATTCTTCCTTTTAAACTAATTTATAATTGCATAAAATAGTTTTAATAATTCTTAGTCATTTAGAAACTTAACTTTTTATTATCAAATATCATTTCTATTGCATCAATGTGATAATGGCTTGAACTCTTGTTAAGTATATATATTAATGTAGTTAATTGGATGTGCATACTTTTTAGGCTATTTGAAAACTAAAGAATGAGTAGCCTAGTATAATGAATGATTATAACAATTTCATAAATCAAAATCATAAAGCAATGAAAGTAATTATCAAAGAGAGTAGGAAACCGAAAAAACTAATTTCTAGTGATTCAACTAAATAACCCTTAGTATATGTCCACTTCTAAGTTCTACTTAAAAATTCATTATTATCTTCTTCAATAGGTGAAGAGATGGCTTATATGTAAGTGTGCTTCATTGGATAAAGAGGAATTTTATATGACTTCTTTTTCTTTAAGTGAAAAGAAATATTTTACATGTCTTCTATGTCACAATTGAAAAAGGATCCTAAACAATTCAAATGCTCTCTCAATTGATATCTCACTTACTCAAATATAATTCAAGAATTCTTTTTTTGATCATACAACTCAATAAGGATTTATATCATGATCTCACACATATAAATATAACAAAACTCTTTTATTTGCTTCTCAAGACTCCCTTTAATGCTGAAGATTCTCTCATAACTCCTATATAGTCTATTTATACCCAAAATCACTCAAAGAAGTTGTTACATCGACTAGTTTCTAGGCACAATATGTTATTTAACATTATACCTTTGACTAACCAATGTCATATCCCCCAATCAGATATTTGAACTCTCCTCCCCCATTTTATCTAAAATGCATCCTATGTTTGCCAAATGAATAATGCATTTAACTAGTTAATAACAAAACTGATATATAATTTTCAATCATTGAATAGGCTTACATACAGTGCCAAACAATACCTATCATTGTTCTTTCAAAAATTTAAAACATAACTTATTTGATAAAAATTTGACTAAATGGTTTTCTTTAAATTAAACAAAATTCCTCTTGATTTTGAAAAAAATATTAATGCAGTAATCCTTATATGTAAAAGAAAATTAAATAATTTAACTTCTAAATATTATGAACAAAATAATGTTACAAGAAAGATTATGATGATTGAATTATAAGTGAAGTGTTTAATTCTTCTCAACTTAATTCTCATTTTAATTTTCAACAAGCTTACTTGAACAGTATATATGCTTGATATGATAATTTTATGAATAAAAAATGAAAGACACAGAACAATAATAGAGAAATTGCACAGGCAAATGCATCTGTCATTCCTCCAGTATAGCTTAAAGACTATCTTTTTATTACCTAACCTAATAAAGGAGTGACTAACTAAAGGAAAATAAATAATTATTTATAAAATAACAAATTAGCAATGGTTAAGATTAAAAAAGCTAATGAATAAACTTGATCAAATAAGGTTTTTCTTAATGATCAATTTAGATCTTTAAATTGGTAAGATTTCTTAAGTTACAATTATATTCTCTCTCAAGCAATACAATCCCTATTCCTAAATTAAGCTGACCAAAATTTCTTTCTAATCAAAATAACCTAAGAATGCATTAATTTGCTTACAAAATCTTATAATAGGTTTCACCTTAACCTAGAAAGATCATGTAGTTCTCTCTCAAGTTACCCCTTCAACCCTTATTATTCATATTGTGATCTAGACATAAATCGTCTCTCAATCTTAATAAATAAATCCAAAAATTGCATCTTTAACTTTCGAATAAATCTCAATAAGATTAGAAAAATTATTAAATCAAAACATCAAATCATAGGGTCCACGTACCTAGATTTATATCCTAATTAGTTTGTGATAAAAAAACAAAAAACCACACAAAAATTATGAAAGAATAAAGGAAAAAAATCCTCATGGTTCTTAAATCTTTTAAATTCTTATTGAATCTGATGGATTATTTCTTTTGCAAATTCTATATTTCTCTTAATGTCCAACTCCTTAAGTTAGTTTCTCAGTAATTCTTTTACATCAAAAATGATTTGTTAAGAAGCTCTCTTGTGTTTTTAATTGTCTCTCTTTTAAACTTATGAAGCCCTAATTTTCTACCTAATATGACTCAAACACGAGACCATGTTGGGCTCTGAGTTGTTTTACCTACCTTTATAAATTTTTTATTTAAAAATCACCACTAAGACAAGGATGAATATAGGTTTGTGTCATAACTATGTTAGCAAACTTCTT
Organism: Erythroxylum areolatum; assembly: GCA_024520975.1. Lineage (NCBI taxonomy): Eukaryota > Viridiplantae > Streptophyta > Magnoliopsida > Malpighiales > Erythroxylaceae > Erythroxylum > Erythroxylum areolatum. The sequence continues at coordinate 47,861,184 of JANIJH010000003.1, forward strand.
AGGAAAATCAACAAAACTTACATATGCCTCATCCCAAAAATCCAAAACCTTACCAATATGAAATTTTTTTGCCCTCTATCTTGTTGCAACACCATTTAAAAACTCATTTCAAAGATAATTGCAAATAGATTGAAGAAATACATAGAGCCTCTTATCAGTATTTCCTAAGGCGCTTTTATTTAGGGAAGGAGCATTAGGGATAACATCTTGATCAGTCAAGAGTTGATGAGGGAATATATTTTTAAAAAGGCCATCAAGAGATGCTACATTAAGATTGAATTTTTAAATCCTTTGATACAATTAAATAGGAATTCATCATTAATAGTCCTCAAGCTTTTGGACTGCTAGAAATTTTCGTGGAGTGGATAGAAGAATGCATTTCATCAGCAAAGTTCAGCTTAATACTCAAAGGAAGCCCTACAAAATTCTTTAAGAACTTTAAAGTTATTAGGTAGGGGGACCCCCTTTCCCTTACCTATTCTCACTAGCCATTGAAATCTTCTCTAGAATGTTGGTAACAAATGCGAAGTGTTGAAGCTAAATCATTTAACGTTTGCGGATCATCTGCTTTTGGTGTATGGAGTTGATGTGTATTCTCTAAATATAATGATGAGGATCCTTAAGGAATTTAGCAAGATGTCGAATATTAAATTTCTAAAAAGTTGTAAGTATGTTTCTTCAGATATGCAAAATGTGGAAGAGTTAAGTTGACAATCAAAAATCCAAATCCACACCCCTCCATTAAGATATTTGGGAATTTCGATTACCACAAACAAACCAGAATATATGGATTGTCTGCTCCTAATAGAAAAATACAAAATCAGGATAAATTCTTAGAAAAATGGGTGGTTTTCTTTTATTAGAAGATTGCAGCTGATATCCACAGTGCTGAGGAATGTTAGCATGCACTGTAGTGCTCAATTAGTGCTACCTAAGAAAATTACAAAAGAGATTGAAACGTATATTAATTAGTTTCTACGGGCTTGGAAAATTGGAAGCTCAAGGGGGCCAAGGTGAAATGGGATGAATTATATCTTGCTAAGGAGGAGGGGGTTTAGGGATTACATCGTTTATGTCTATAGAGAAAGTATTGCTCACAAAGAGGATATTCAAAGATAAGGAGACCCTCTGGTTTAAGTGGATTAATAAGTACTATATGAAGCAGAAAAGCTTCTGGAAATTAGATCAAACTAAGGAAAACTTGTGGAGTTTTAAGAAAATATTGAGTTTGAGACACCAAACATACCGGTCGATGAAGAAAATAATTAGAGATGGCAAATGACCGTGGCTTGGGTTTGATAGCTGGAGCAGGTTGAGTCATTTAATTAATAGGAATGATCTTAGACACATGATAATCAGTACAAGAAAACTCCCCTGATTTTGACTTAACATCAATATTTTATCTTTTTGACCTTGATTCTCTAGGTAGAGGTATGAAAAAAGGAGAAAGTCTAAGATAAAATCCACTATTGTCCATAATAGATTGCATTATTCCTTCCATTTTAGACCTCTAACCATATCTATCCTTACATGTAATGTAACGGGCATCAACTAACCATCCAAATAATTAGGAGTTAAAAATCTTCTTAGGACTTATAAGCCATATTTTATCAGTCTTATACAGACTAGGGTGAAGAACCATAACTACAATAAAATTGATTAAAACAATTTTAGGAAATGGCTCACTGCCAATAAACTCATTCAAGCTTATAATAGGCATATCATGAAGGAGACGAGAGATGCGCCCCAGTGGGTGAACTTGGTAGTGATGTTCTAGTTCTTAATCTTAAAGAAGCCAATTTTTTCAGCTCCTGCATTCTCATGGACAAGTCTAAGGGCCAGTACAATGCAAAAATAGAAGATCAAAGAGAAATTTTTTATACTAAAACAAAAGATCAAAGAGAACTTGTCTATTTTCGTTTGTTTTTTTAATGAATTTGATAAGATTCAATGCTCACTTGCTCTGAGTGTGAGATTAGAATAATGTAATTTTCTAATATTTTGTTAATTACAATAATATCATTTTCTAATGTATAGAATTTTATTATATACAATTAATGTCTAAATTTTTAATTATATTTCACTTGTATATATTTTAATTTTAGTATAATGATAATTAATTAATTTAAAAACATAATGTATTAATTTAAAAGCATAGCATAATCTCACCATAGTGTTTTTCTCATCTCAATAGCACTAAAAGCTCAGAAAAAAGACATACTACCATAGAACACTTGGGAACCAGTGTTTTTGCTTTCACTCATCTTTTGCTCAAAGCTAGAACTTCTTGAACTCGCTGATCCACTATCAATGTTCATTATTAGTTTAGGGGTTGTTTGGTCCTTTTTTTTTGTTTTTTTGTTGTTGTTTTCGTAAAAAATGAAACAAACCCTGAAAACATGTTTGGTTGAAATTGTTTTCATTTTTCTTTCTTAAAAATAAGAAAACGGAAATAATTTTATGAAAATGTAAAAATGATGTTTTTGTGTATTTTAAAAACAGATATTTTGCTTGGCAAAAACAAATCAAGATTTGTTTCTTTGCGCCGATTTCATTGTCTTCTTCATCTTCAACATTTTTGTGCTACGATTTCTTCGGGTTTACTCGTTTCTTATTTGTGTTCGTATTGTTTCCTGTTTGTTTCTGTATCTATTTCTAGTGTTTGTTTTTATATCTATTGCTTGATTTGCTTTTGATTTATTATTGTTATTTGCGTTAAAAGGTCTCTACAAATAGAAATCAACGAAAAAACTATCACCTTCATTCGTTCCTAAAACAAGTCTGGCAGAAGTGAAAGAAAACAAAGTTGATGAATTAAAATATTTAGTTTCAGTTATGCTATAGTAACATGTAATTACTTTAATTCATCAACTTATGTTATTTTGCAAGCTCTCAACCTCTTCTCCTCATCTCTGCCACCTCTTCACCACCACTCATTAGCCTTTTCACCACTTTCTCAATCTTATCTCCTCTCAATGTTGGTGGTGGATCGTCATTCCATGAGATCTAGTGCATATTACCTGCATTTAAACCAATATTCATCACGAACAAGATCTATTTTCTTTCCTGGAAAAGACAACATCCATGGTTGAGTAATATGTACATTTTCAAGGATCGATTTTAGGATTTGAAGAAAAAAAAGGGTGTATCAGGTTTGTCAGGGAAAATGAAAGAGACGAGAGATGCGCCTGAGTGGGTGAACTTGGTAGTGATGTTCTCGTTCTTAATCTCAAAGAAGCCAAGTTTTTTAGCTCCTACATTGTCATGGACAAGTCTAAGGGCCACTACAATGCAAAAATAGAAGATCAAAGAGAACTTTTTTATGCAAAAACAAAAGATCAAAGAGAACTTGTCCATTTTCGTTTGTTTTTTAATGAATTTGATAAGATTCAATGCTCACTTGCTTGAAGTGTGAGATTAGAATAATGTAATTTTCTAATCTTTTGTTAATTAGAATAATATAATTTTCTAATGTATAGAATTTTATTATATACAATTAATGTCTAAATTTTTAATTATATTTAACTTGTATATATTTTAATTTTAGCTATAATGATAATTAATTAATTTAAAAACATAATGTATTAATTTAAAAACATAGCATAATGTCACCACACTAAAAGCTCAGAAGAAAGACAAACTACTATAGAACACTTGGGAACCAGTGTTTTTGGTTTCACTCATCTTTTGCTCAAAGCTGGAACTTCTTGAAGTCACTGGTCCTCTATCAATGTTTAAAGGAAGATTCATCTTGGCCACATTCTCTTCTTGTTCAATGTCCATAGTTGTAAAAGGCTTTGCAATTTTCTCACTTGATGTCCCAACAGATGCATTGGACTTAACATCTCCAACATCCATATCCTTCTGATTCTTTTTTTTTTTGTAATCATAAAGGACAGTAATGCGGATATTGATGATCTTATCAAATATTGATGATCTTATCTCATCAACTAATATTCATGTATATCACTTTGTATTTTTGACTTAGCTAACGTAGGAGATAACGATAGACATTGAAGGATAAATTAGCTAACATAGGAGATAACAATAGACATTGAAGGATAAATAATGTAGGAGATAATGATGGTGTAATCTATATATATGTGCAACTTTTATCTCATGAAATGACACGAAATTTTGCTCCCTCAAAGATTATTATGGTATCAGAGCCTTCACGCACTATTATAAACAAGTGCTGAGGCTATAGGAAATGACAAGACTTCGGGAACAACATTTTGAAGTGGTGAAGAAGACATCATCTTTGTATAACCTGAATTCAAATGATAACCCAGGAAACATGATCACATAGGTGCAATTGCGGGGTGAAAATTATGAGGAATAAGCCAGAGCTATTTGTACCTCTTTACGTGCACGACAAAAATGGGTCTTTGTGGATGGCACCTTACAAAGTCTGAATGAAGGTACCGCTGAGCTGGAGGAATGGTGAACTGTGCAATCAGTGTTGGTGTCTTGGATCTTGAATACCATTGAACCAATTTTGCGATCTACTATCTCTTACATGGAGAACGCAAAGAAGTTACGGGAAGATATTAAAGAGTGATTTTCAGTTGTGAATGGACCCCGAAGTTAACAAACTATAAACAGATACCAATTTGCATATGTAAGGAGTGCAAGTGTGACATTACAGCTTAATTAGAGAAGCGCAGAGAGGAAAAGAAGGTGCACCAATTTTTGATGGGTCTTGATGATTTATTATATGGAACGATGCACTTAAATTTGCTTGCTGCTGATCTACTGCCTTCTTTGAATTGGGTGTATGCCACTTTGATACAAGAAGAACGGATGAAGATGATTACTAGAAACAAAGAAGAATGAGGGGAAGTTATGGGTCTCACAATCTATGCTAGTGGAAGACTTAAAGGATGCAATAATATATGGGACAAAATAGTTGTATGTTCCAACTGCAATTGACTAGGGCATAATGCCACGACATGTTTCAGCTAGTTGGGTGCCCATAATGGTGGGGAGATAAGCCATGAAATGAGGCAAAATTAAATCTTAGGGAAGAGGACAACAACAGGGATGAGGAAATAATTCTGGACGTGGAAAAGGAATGCATCCATGTGCCAATGCTGCTCAGACTTCCACTGAAAGAGCCACTACACTAGTGACAGATGCGGAGTAGGACTACTAAATTTGAGCAATGATCAGTGGAAAACATTGGTGGAACTTCTCAACAATCACAAAGGAAACATCAATGAAAGAATGACAGGTAAAGAAACAACATGGATAATTGACATAGGAGCTTCCAATCACATGACTGGAAACTTGAACATTCTGCATGACTTGAAAAAGATTCAAGGATGCCCTGTGGGGTTACTAGATGGACAGTAAGCCACGGCTACAAAAGAAGGCATAGTGACTCTCCAAGGAGGCCTACAACTTAACAGCGTGTTATATATGCCTAAATTGAATTGTAGTTTGATCTCTGTATCCCAGTTGACAGATGAGATAAATTGTTTCATTCAGTTCACTAACTCTTTATGTATTGTGCAGGACCGCAATTCGAAGATGTTAATTGGTGTGGATGAACAATGTAATGGACTTTATTATTTCAAGGGGATCTGTTATGAGAAGGCTTTCAAAGTTGATGGAACACCGTTGTTCAACCTATGACACAAGCGCTTGGGGCATCCCTCTTTAAAGACCACACAACTGGTTCCCATATTAGCAACAGCAGTGAGTTTGAAAATAATGCATGTGATGTGTGTCTAAGGGCAAAGCAAACTAGGAGCAACTTTCCTTTGAGCAATCATAAAGTTTATAGTGCATTTGAATTAGTTCATTGTGATTTGTGGGGACCTTACCATACTCCATATTGTTATGCTGCTTATTATTTTTTAACAATAGTAGATGATTTTTTTCTCGTGCTCTCTGGGTCTATCTGTTGGTTGACAAAAAGGAAGTTTCACGTGCTTTGTTGAATTTCATTTTCTTAGTAGAACAATAGTATGAGAAACAAGTTAAGACAATTCGAAGTGATAATGGAACTGAATTTATTTGCTTGACCAACTAATTTCTTAAACTTGGCATTATATTTCAAACATCTTGCACAGGAACACCTCAATAGAATGGTCGAGTTGAATGAAAACATCGACATATACTTGACATGGCGTGAGCTCTAAGGTTCCAAGGTAACTTTCCTCTTTCTTTTTGGGGTGAATGCATTCTAACTACTGGATATCTAATCAATAGTACACCTACACCCATATTGAAAGGAAAGTCTCCTTATGAAATGCTTCATGGAGCACCACCTTCATATGAGCACCTCAGAGTATTTGGTTGTTTGTGTTATGCACATAATCAAGGGAAAAATGACAATAAGTTTGCTAATCGTAGTCAAAAGTGAATCTTTGTGGGGTATCCTCTCGGGAAGAAGGGATGGAAGTTGTTTATTTTGGGAACTCACACCTACTTTGTGTCCAGAGATATTCATTTTTGTGAAACTGAGTTTCCTTTTGCATGTACTACCATGCCGTCTGATAGTGTAGCTTCCCTAACTCTGCCATAAGTTGAAACTTCTATCGATACTGACAATGTTCTTGATGAGCATCCTAACAACTTTAAACTCTCAGGTGAGGCCATGATCATTAACGTAAGGCGGACACTGACATGCCAAATATACCAGCAGCTACCAATCCAACTGTTATTACTATAACAGCCTTAGAGGCCCGTGCCACTGATGTCATGAACTCCACCAGTCCAGAATGACTTAGATGAGGTCAGTGCACTAAACTCCCTTTTGTGAAGCTTTGCGACTATGTGACGAACACTGTCCAAGCCATTAGCCCATCTACTCGTTCATCCTCTCCACGACATCCTTCAGACATGACTTATCCTATAACACATTATGTAAGTTGTGATAATTTCTCTTTGAAGCATCGCAGGTTCCTGATACGACCCATAGGAGGCCAACAATTCGGTTCACTTACCATAGGAGAAAGGCCAATGTCGTAGAAGGGTAGAATTTGTCATATGGGGGGAACAAGTGGGGGTAAAGTTGTCATAGGAAAGGATAGTTAGTTATTCTGACATGGGAATAAAACAGTACGGG
>JANIJH010000003.1:47908275-47932526 GCA_024520975.1 Erythroxylum areolatum
TATTCTGTCATATTCACGTAGAGTTGAGCCTAAGGCGGGAGGCGTTAGAACCTCGAATTCTAGCATAGTTACTCTGTCATTTTCTGGTCTTAGTGAATTGATCAATATAGAGACTATTTCTGCCATTGTTGTCTTGCTATATCTGTGTTTGTTGTTTGTATGTTCTGGCTGTGGACATAGAGCTTGTGCAGGTTCTATCAGTTCCTTGCTGTTGTGATTGTTAAACAAGAACCTTCCACATTTTTGGAAGCAGTGAAAGATACTAGATGGCAGTCTGCTATGAAAAATGAGATTCATGCTCTTGAAGAAAACCATACATGGGTTGTGTGCCCTTTGCCACTAGATAAAAAGGCCTTGGGGTATAAATGGGTCTACAAGATCAAATATTACTCTGATGGCAACATAGAACAGTTTAAAGCTTGCCTTGTCATCCTTGGAAATCATCAAGTTAAAGGTATTGATTACACGAGGATGTTTGCTCCCGTTGCAAAGATGGGTACAGTTCGCATTGTCCTTGTTGTTGCTGCCACCAAAGGTTGAGAACTTCACCAAATGGATGTCCATAATGCCTTTCTTCATGGTAACCTACACAAAGAGGTTTTCATGAAATTACCCCTTGGTTTTCACACCTCCCATCTAGGTATGGTGTGTAAACTTCGCAAGTCCTTATATGGCCTGAAGCAAGCCCCGCGCTGCTGGTTCGCCAAGCTTTCGTCTGCCCTCAAGGGTTATAGGTTCCAGCAATCCTACTCAGATTATTCATTATTCACATTAATTGTTAACAAGATACAACTCATGGTTCTAGTTTATATTGATGATCTTATTGTATGTGGGAATAACTCAGTTGCTATGCAAAAGTTCAAAACCTATATGAGTCAGTGTTTTGATATGAAAAACTTGGGCAAACTGAAGTATTTCTTAGGTTTAGAGGTGACTAGATCACTTGTTAGCATTTTTCTTTGTCAAAGGAAGTATGCCTTAGCTATCATCAGTGAAACCGATCTTCTTGGGCCAAACCTATGGCCACCCCACTAGAACAAAATCATCAACTTAGCCTTGCTAAAAGGCAATACCTTGATCATCACGATCGATATAGATAACTTGTGGGTCGCTTCATTTATCTTAGTTTTACATGCCCTGAGCTGTCCTATTATGTTGATGTCCTCTCTCAGTTCATGCAGCATCCACAGGTTGAGCATTGGGCAACTGCTTTGCGGGTAGTTCGTTACCTTAAAGGTAACTTAGGACAAGGTATTCTCCTCGATAGCACTTGTGATACACAACTGCATGGAAGGTGCAATGCTGAGTTGGCCACTTGTCCCTTTACTCGTCGATCTCTTACTGGGTGGATTATTCTCTTAGGTCACTCTCCTATTTCATGGAAGAATAAGAAGCAACATACAGTATCTCGCTCATCTGCTGAAGCTGAGTATCGTTTCATGGCCACGACCACTTGTCAACCTAAATGGGTAAAGGGTATTCTTTCCAATCTCGGCATCGTACACTCTAAGCCCATACGTCTCTACTGCGATAGCCAAGTTGCTTTGCATATTGCCAAGAACCCAGTCTTCCATGAATGCACGAAGTATATTGAAGTGGACTGTCATTTTATTCACAATGAAATTCTTCATGGGCACCTCCAACCTTCCTATATTCCTTCTTGTGCACAACTTGCTGACATCTTTACCAAGTCTTTGGGTCGTGCACAATTCCACTCCCTGGTAGGCAAGTTAAGCATTTGGAATCTCCACGCTCTAACTTGAGGGAGGGTAATGCAGATATTGATGATCTTATCTTATCAACTAATATTCATGTATATCACTTTGTATTTTTGACTTAGCTAACGTAGGAGATAACGGTAGACATTGTAGGAGATAACGATGGTATAATCTGTATATATGTGCAACCTTTATCTTATGAAATGACACGAAGTTTTGCTCGCTCAAAGATTATTAGACAGAATAGAGAATTTAGAACTTGGGTCATGAGTATAAAACATTTTGAGGTTGCTTTGAACGGTCACGTGTTAGAGCGAGTTTGGCCAAAACTTTGAAGTAAGACGGTGATGTATATTGACTTGGGAAGAATTAATATAATTAGTTTCATAAAAATAAAAATAATATAGGAACGAGAGCAGAAATTGATAATAAAGAAAAAGAAAAGATAAAAGGAAATATGAAAAAGGAGGTGCGAAGAGAGAACACTGAATTCAGATACAAATCTATCACAATTACGTTCTCCGCCTTTATTTTGTACCAATAACAATAGTAATAATTTTACAACATTAATTCCAATATAGTCTTGGGATCTCCAAGTTTTAGAGCCTGAAATGGGAGAGTGCAGGAGTGCCATCCAGTCCTCTGGAGTTGTAATAGGTGACGAAGTCCAGGACTGTAGTTTCTCGGTACAGAGGAGGTCTGGAATCTGACAGTAACTCCTTTATTGGGCCATAGAGTCTGTTGAATGGTTGAAAATGTGTGGTGAAAAAGCAGGCAACTGATATTCTTGGTCCCGTTTTGTTCGCCAACACTCTGTGCTTGGAACTCTTGAATTTGTCATTAGATATAAGCTGTTCCAAATTATATCAGCGATGAAAACATTTTAGAACATAACTCTATCTTCTAACCAAAACTCGATACTCTTTATTTTAGCATTTCAGTTCAGTTGCCCTGCTGAAAATCCTTGTTGCTAACAAACACGTAGATAATATAAATAAAACGATGTGTTATTGATGTATTTTACCTGAAGCAGGTCACCAAGATTAACTACCAGAGCTCCTTTTAATGGAGGAACATCCACCCATTTTTCTTGGTAATGAACTTGTAGGCCGCCAATGTGATCCTGTAGGAGGATAGTGAAGAAATCAGGATCAGAATGTGGTGTTATTCCCAGTGTTCTGTCAGGCTCAGGGCATGCTGGAAAGTAATGACACACGAGGGAGTGACCTTTAGCACAATCCATTTCAATCAGATGACCTGACCTGAGCCCCAGAGCTTCTGCAAGCAGCTCTAGAATGGTAAGTCCCAACCTCTTTACTTGTGTTGAATATTCAGTTATGATTTCCCTGTAGCAAGTAAACTATCAGAGACTGTAGCAAAAAGGTATGGTAGTTGGAGAAATATTCTGTTCTATATTATGAGATTATGGCTTTGTCAATCAATAAACTGATGGTCTTCATTGGCACATGGGGTTGGTTGGCAAGCTAAATATCATTTTCAAGCGCAGCAAACAGATTGATCGAGTTAATACAAGAATGATTAGTATAGTTCTATTCACAATAATACTCTAGTACCCATTGAACTCGTAACTTCTTCCAAATCAACTATCTTGCAGTTATAGATAGTTATCATAACTACAAACTGCAAATCATTTTAGCCATCTACTTACAACTCAGAGATGTATATTTTTTATTGAAAACTACAGACAAATTTCATTAAGTTTTGAACCTGAATTATTAGAATGAAAGAGAGTAACCTGCAAACTGGAGGCAGTTCTTGAGGATCAGGAGCAACAGGAGACAAGACACAGAACAAAGTGTCCCTCCAATTAGCAGCTTTTCTCTGATAAAGGTCAAAGTTGCTGTTAAACTTCACATTCTTCGTGTTGTCACGCGAGTAATACTCCACTTTCACCTCTTTTGGCTGTTCATGAAATCTACGAACCCCTTCAATCATCTCAGTCAAAACATCATTTGATATCCCATGGTTCACAAGTTGGAAGAAACCCCAGGTCTCTGAAGCCTGTCGAATTTCTTCTACAATCTTTTTACGTTGACCAAGACTATGTTGATGCAGTTTCTTGAGGTCTATAACTGGAACGTGTAGACCGCTAACATCAGAAGAGCGTGATCTTTCATCAGAAGATGGAACGTCTGTGACAAAGATGGGTGGAATTTTTTGGATCCCAGCATCAACCAACCCTTTAACTCCCGCTCTTGATTCATCGAAAGCCCTCAGTTCTTTTTCTCTGTCATAGTTTAATTGATCATTTTGTGCTGGATTCGGTGGAAGATGTACTGTATTCAACATTTTCTTTTCCTGTTTCTTTATTCTTGAGCTAAAGCAGCCCCTGGAGAACCAACTCGTACAGAGGAAGAGGATAAGAATGTGCACGATAAGCCTCCAACAGTTTGAATATTATATGTGAAGTAAAGTTCCACGTGGGGAAAACTAAGCCAAGCCGTGAACAGATTAGGCTTAGTGGCTCAATGATGTGGAGAATAATGGTGTTCTCTTTTTTTTTTTTTATTACAGCAGAGAAATGCGAGTCCTAAACAATGACCCTTGGGTTTAAGATTCTAAGATATATCCTCAGAAGGGATTGCAAGACATCCCCGAGATGGATTAAGTAAGTAACTCTAAGGTCGTACAATTTTGCATGAGATGTCAGTCAATTAGCACACTAATTTCTTTCGTAAAATACATGGCAAGCTCGAACCATCCAAGATTTTGCTAATAGGACGTGAATAGCCTGCACCAAGGAGATGTTCATGGCATTTGCAAGCCAGACAGGAAGAGAATATTGATAACAACCAAGGAGTTGACTTCAAGTTTTACTCGTTGATAACCCATTTCTCAAGCCAGAGTTAATCCCGAATATACACCACATAATTCAGCTTCTAAAAGCAAGAAAAGGTTATCATTGGTGAGTGCGTAGTATAATGCTGCCAAAGTTTTCTACATTACAATCTCTCTCATAAATGTACTGCCATTGAAAGACGCGGTGTAAATATAAAAGTCTCAAGTTAATAAATAAAAGGATGATTGTTATAAATTTTAAGAATAAATTAACAAAAAATGATTTGACTTCTTTTAAGTGGTTAGAAAAATGCTAATTGGGTACGGACATGTCTTTAGGCTACGTTTGACATGACCTAGGGTGGCGTGTAACATGGCACGAGACAGGGGTGTGTGCCAAGCTGTGTTCAATAATACGATCTAAAATATACATGATTTTGAGCTTTCCCTCGACCTTTTTCTTGATTTTTTCATCTATATTCTTTTTTAAGTTCCTCATTAAGCTTATAGTTTCATTTCTTTGTATTCCTAACTACAAAAATATTATAATAAAAACAAAAAATAGACCAAACACAAACAAATATAATATAATATAAATTGATTCACAATTTAAAGTAGTCCAAATTAAATAACAAATAACAACCTAAATTATTGTCCCTTATTGCTTAAAATAAATTTTAATGAACTTAAAACAAAATTAAATAATGGTTGATTGTCTTATAACATATACTTCTATACTAGTCTTTTAGCTGAACTTTATTCTCAAACTTGGTTAGTTGTTAAAGTAATGTAGTTGTTCCCTTCTTCACCCTTATAAAAATGCCTTAAAAAGGAGCATCATCTGTTTTCTTGGTCATGTTCTTAGTTGTTGCCTTTGTCCTTATTAGTCACCATGTCCCTTTAACTTATCTATTGATGACCCTGAAAAATATTGGAACAATTATTTTATCCCCAATATTTAATAAGGAGCATCTCACCATTATAGAATACAAGTTCTTCTTTTCTAACTCTAAGTATTAATTCACCTTTCTGAATATGAATTATTGCACCCAATATAACTAGGAATTAAGGATCTACCTAAGATTAGTGACTTCTTCTTCCTTATTAATATCCAAAATTTAAAATTTTGTTAGGAATAGGAATCCATCAATTCAAATCACTACATTTTCCTTAACATCTCTAGGACTTTTTATAGAATTATCAGTAAGATACATCACTACCTTGGTGGATTTCGATTCACTTAATCTCAATCTTTTTAATATAACATAGGGAATTAAATTAATGCTTGCTCTTATGTCCTCTAATGCCTTATTAATGTAAATACCACTAATTGTGCAAGAGATATTAAAACTTCCTGACTCAACTAGTCTTTAGTATGGTGCCTTTAATTGGTTTTGACTCAACACACTCTTCCTTATGGTCCTCCTCTTCTGGATCTTCTTCTTTAAGGTCTTCTTTTCCTCTTGAGTACTAGTTTTTTCCTTCTTAATCACCTAAAGCAATCTAGTAGGGTAAGAGACTCTTGGTTTATACTCCTTCAATGGTCTCTTTACCTTGATCTTTTCTTCTTTCTTTTTATTGGTCAACTCTTTACCCTTTAAAACAACTTCCTTTATATGCTCTTTAGGGTTAAGTATGATGTCACTATAGAAGGTGCCTTGTAATCTCTCTGTAATTGCTTTAGTTAGTTGAACTATATTAATTTAGAGATTCCTCCTTAAAACTTCAACTTCCACACAACCCTTAGCATACACTATCCTTCCTAGACTTAATATATGTTCATTAAGAGACAATGGTTTTCCCATGGTTCTATTTAGGTAAATAAAGCATATAGGTGACCAATATTCAAGTAGGGTGTTATAAAGATAGAACCATATAGGTATATTATTTAGTCCTTTTTTTAATCTAAAACCATATAAGGTTTCCATTTGAGGAGTAAAAGGAGCTTTACATTCTAAACCCAAGGGCCTTACACCAAAGTAATCAATTTACTCCAAGTATCATTGTATCAGGAAATATTCCTCCTCAATAATGAGGGTTTGTTCCAAACCCCATTTTCCATTTTGCAGTACCAATATGAAGCACTTCTAGAGAAAAAGAAATGATTGAGGAGGCTAAACTTTTAGAATGGTGAATAAAACTAAGCCTATATTTAGCCCTCATAACTTAGTTTTAAACTTTGATAAACAAATTATGATTTAAAGAAAGAGAGGTTTAACAGGCTAAAGAAGATCCATAATCAATTTTTTAGAAAGTTCCTTTAAAGGAGATATAATAGATTTTCCGAGACCTTTAATAGCAAATGGAGGGTGGGAAAAATAGTTTGCATCAACAATTGAAAAAGGTAAAGGAGGAGAAGGAGCATGAAACAAATGAGGATCATCATAAAATATTTCTTTCTGAAATCTGCAAACCACATAGGGTCCTTAAGTCTATTATCTTAAATAGCGACCCTTTATTTTTAAGCAAATTTTGGGAAGACATTTTTTGCCAATTAGACACTACACTTTCCTACAGCACTACTTATAACCCTCAAATGGACGACCAATCTGAAGTATTAAAAATACACTTGGAAACTTACTTGAGATATTTTACCTCCAACGAACCACAACAATGGTCGCAATTTTTTATCGATAGTAGAGCTTTGGTACAATACTGCTTTCCATTCAGCAATAGACATGCCTTCATTTCAAGCACTTTATAGCCATCCTCCTCCATGTCTATCATATATCAAACTAACAACAGCTAAGATTTCAAACCTTCAAGACCTTTTAGTACAAAAGAAATACATAGTAGCCACATGCAAAGCTAATCTAGAGAGAGTAAAGCATCAAATGAAACAAATTACAGATCTTCACTGCAAAGAAAAAGTTTTTTCGATAGGGAAATGGGTATACCTAAAATTGACACCTTACAGAGAAATATCCCTTCAACGTTACTCTTTCGAAAAGCTAACAAAACGTTATTTCGATCCTTTTAATTTTAAAAAAAGTTGGGGTGGTGGCGTACGGATTGAAACTTTCGTTGGTGACCAAAATACCCCCGGTTTTCCATGATCTCCCGAAGAAATGTAGTGGATTTTTGACAACCCAATTATATCCATTGCCTCTAGTAGCTGTTGATAGCCAACCTCTCCAATAAGCAAAAACTATTTGGGAACAAAAAGGGTCATAGTCAAGGGAGAACCGCAGACCCAAATACTCGTCCAATGGAATTCTCAATCAGAGAAATAAGCAACATCAGAATCCCTAATTTCATTCAAAGAGGCTTTCCCAAATTTTGACCTTGGGGGACAAGGTTAATTTTAATAGGCCGGGCAATGTTATAAATGGAGCAATAGATAAAAGTTTAAGTGGTGCGGGTGTAAATCAGCCCAGGACTAAACGAAACATTAAAAACTCACCTAGATGAAAGACTTTGTTACAAACTAATATTCTAGACAGTTATGCTAAATAACAAAATATGTATAAGTGTCATACATGTAAAAACTTTGTTTTAAATATTAGAAAGAAAGGCATACAAAATTTACATAAAACAATTCTTCTTCTTCCTAGAGAGTGTAGCTCTCTCAAATCAGGGACAATTTTAGACTTTGCTCCATAACAAAGGATGCGTTGCACGTAAATCATTTGCCCGCCTTAAGGCCTTTTACGTCATGATAGATCTTATGTAAAGAAACTTTATTCCATAATTTACATAGAATCTAACTCGCGAACGTCAAAGTTGATTAAACAAATTACTTTGGTTTAAGCATCGTGATTTAATTGAAAATCCAAATTATTTTCTTCACTATACACGTTATGAAGAAATGATTGTTGTGGATCAAGGTGGTGGAAATACCAGGATCAATAATTGATTTAGGAAAAAAAAATACAAATATATTGATAATAAAATCGAAAAATATAATTACGAGGTTTTGGTTTAGACTTGCATTTACGGGAGAAAGGAACTTTAGTTTACCAATAATAGATTATGAAATGTTCAATATGCAATTCATATATAATTTATTTTTCAGATAAAAAATGAGAACTCCCATGAAACCAGCAAACATGTCACATTCCCCTTTAAGGACATCCACTCAATTTTGTATGGGCGATCTACGATAGAACCTCATTTACCTATTGATTCAATTCAATTCCAGTTGATTGTAACTTCTAAATGGACCATTAAACAATTTGTCCTTTTCATTCCAACCTTTCATCTTATGAGCTTTACAAAGTCTCATATCCTGATGCTCAAAGGAAAACAAACATGATGATCAATTCTTAGTACCATCTTTGGCATACAATTGGACAACCATGTAAATACTAATTATAAGTTCCTATTTTCTACCTTGCAACCTGAAAAGATCAAGTGCAGGGATATCATCATCAATTCCTTTGGAGTTGTAATGGGCAACATAGTCTCTCACCAGAACTTCTCTGTACAGTGGAGGATTTTCATCTGAAAGCAACTCCTTTAGCGGGCCGTAAAGCCTGTCCAACCGGGAAAAACGTGTTGAGAAGAAGCAAGCTAGTGATATTCTGGGGCCGATGCACTTAGCTAGCACCCTATGTTCAGCACTCTTGAACTTATTGTTAGATATAAGCTGTCCCGACTCCCAACGAAACCCAAAAGACAAACCAAACATAAGCCATAGATATTATGATAAGAATTCCAAAGGATTAGATTGATGTGACGGAGTCGTGTCTACAAACCTGAAGTAAGTCACCCATGTTAACAACAAAAGCTCCTGGAATTGGAGGGACATCAACCCATTGATTCTCGTAACGAACTTGAAGACCGCCAATATGATCTTGGAGAAGAATAGTAATAAAAGCAGGATCAGTATGTGCAGAGATTCCCAGGGTTAGATGGGGCTCAGGGCATGCTGGATAGTAATGACATCCAATAAAGTGCCCTTTAGCACACTCAATGTCCGTCAGATGATTAGGCTCAAGACCAAGAGCCTCTGACAGCAACTCAAATAGAGTGAGTCCCAAAGTCTTCACCTCTGCCGAGTACTTCATCACTATCTCCCTGCAATTTACTAAAAAAAGATATAAAATCTTAGAAAATTAATTAGCTAAAAGCTCTAGTTATTACCTGCAAGCTTCAAGAATTTCATCAGGACTTGGAGCATCTGGTTCCATCAGGAAATATACCGTATCCCTCCAATTTGCAGCTTTTGCCTGATAGAGATCGTAATTGCTAACGAACCTCACCTTCTTCGAGTCGTCCCTCGTATAGTATTCCATTTTAACCTCCTTTGAATGTTCGTGGAATCTGCGCACTCCCTCAATCATTTCACTCATGACATCACTAGACATTCCATGGTCCACAACTTGGAAGAGCCCCCATTCCTCTGAAGCCTGTTGAATTGCTTTAATGATTTCCTTCCGTCTAATAACATCTTGACGTGCATCTTTCAGGTTTATGACAGGAACTTTGAGATTACAAACAACATCTGAATCTGCTTTCACTGAGGAAAATTCACTTGTTGGCAGGACAAAGATGGAAGGGATCTTCACAATCCCAGCATCAACAAGGCCTTTGACACCAGCTTTAGATTCATCAAAGGCTTTAAGTTCTTTCTGTCTGTCGTTGTTTGGTTCATTTTTAGCCGAACTCAGTTGCATATTGGCGTCCGACATTTTCCTGTTTATGCTCTATGAATCTTCAGCGAAAACTGTGCTTAATATTGAACTTTGAGCACCATAGTGATCAAAAAATGACTTATTATGACAGGCACTATTAATGAAAGAACACAAAATAAAGGCGATGTGAAATGGTTACAAATATTAATTACAGAACACACAAAAAGCAAGGACACCATGATTGACTATACAGTATACGAGCTGTACTATAATCGGTGGGATGGGCATCTCTCAGGCACACTGAAATCTATAAGATTTGAACTCGTTAATGGAGTCAAAGGATATGATCTCTTTCTGCGATGGCAGGCTTTTTCGTTTAACAGAAGATAGGGATTGACAAGTTTCTCGCGTTGGGTACTTCTAATTAAGCGGATCAGGAAAGTGTTGCAGTAACAAAAATATGACTTCGAATCTTATTAGGTGCTACATATTTTATGCTTTCCAACTCAAATGAAAAGTCTTCCCACATGGGCGTCAGGTACCATTTCGAAAGCCACGCATGTTTCCGACAATAGATATACGCAAGTGTTCGGTCCAATTAATAGAAAAGAACTGTTGACACGTGACTAGATTGAAAAGGACAATACGCATATGATAACTGAAGCACTGTCGAGCTAAACGACACCAAGCGTGAAAATCAAATCAAGCTAAGTTGTGGCATATTACAGATCAGAGCATATTTACAGCAAATATTCCAAAAACGAAATCTTGTCTCTTTTTGATATATTAAGTAATTAGGTACAGATATATCTGAAACTAGCCATGCAAACACTAATTCACCTTACAATTAAATTAAAATTTTAAAGCCAAACTTCAAAAAAAGTTACAAAATTTCCTATTCGACGTTATACGGAGTTTTGGTGTATGTGAAATTTGAGATATAAATCAACCATTGTTAGTTTATGTCTTACAACGAATCGGTTGATTGTAGTTTGTTAACATCATAATTTAAAGACATTTTTTATCTTATATATTCCAAATTTTTATGGTAAAGTCCATGGGATATATATATAATATGCAAATGAAATTATGATGAGATCATAAGTATGAGATTCATATTGCATTCATATATTTTATTCCTGAATGAGATTCATATTACATTTATATGTTATCCCTGAATTATTGTTAGTCATTGTTCTATTAAGACTGGACATTAATAAAATATAACAAGACTAGCACATGTTATATTTCTTCTTTATGAAAAAAGTAGTTGATTTCATAGAGTAAAGTATGGAAATACTTAAATGGACTTATAGGTCCTTATTAAAGAATAAGTTTATTGAACTGATTGCACATGAGAAATCTATTTGGAATATTATTTGTATACCTATGAAAATTCTCTTTGTGATGATTAAACAAGTTATCTAGGTTTTGATACTACTTATAACTTGTTTTAGTCAAGGATAACTTAGTTGGTAATCAATCGATATATTATAAACTATATACAAGTAGTTGAGTGATCAATATATATATGATTTATTATCCTAAAGTGATTAGGGAGAATGTTCCATTATTCTCAATTCGTATTGATTCGGGAAATCCTCGGTTAAGGAGGAATGAAATTTTTAAAATAGTTTTCAAATATCATTAATTGAA
Organism: Erythroxylum areolatum; assembly: GCA_024520975.1. Classification (NCBI taxonomy): domain Eukaryota; kingdom Viridiplantae; phylum Streptophyta; class Magnoliopsida; order Malpighiales; family Erythroxylaceae; genus Erythroxylum; species Erythroxylum areolatum. The sequence goes on from JANIJH010000003.1 coordinate 47,920,025, forward strand.
TTAATTGCTAATGATGAAGAACTAACATAATTGAACTCAAAATAAAGTAAATATGAATCTCATGTTGTATATCTAATTGGAACATTGTATAATAAAATAATTGAATTATATGAAAAATCATACCTGAAAAGATTAGTCCAAACTACTTTAAAATTCCTAAATATTAGGTGGTCATAATGTATTACTAGATGTCAATCTTGATCTATGGATACAAATTATTTAATTATGAATTAAAGATAAACTAAATGAGTTTAATTTATCTAATCCTAAATATAACTTAGGATTATAATTTATATTCATTAGCAACATATTTGAAAACTTAATAGGTAGAGTGAAAAGATATTTTAATTAAGTTAGATTTCATTGTAAAGTTTGAGAAAATTTATGATTAAATATAAGATGTTTAACAAATAAGGATCAATATGACATATTGTATCTTATTTGGGCATAATTTGTACTTGATTAAAATTAATTATAATTTTAATTTAAGTTAGAATTTAATTTTAATTAAATTACTAAAATGTCCAAAATCTATTATAAATAGTCTTAAGCTCTAAGGGAGCTAACACTCTTTGCCTAATCTTCTATACATCAGTGGCAAAGGTCTCTCAACATATTCTGTAGATACTGTTAGAAGTTGAACACTTATGCCACTACAGTGGTTGAGATGAGTCGATTTCATAAATAGTTCGAGGGAAATATTAAGAAAAGGATCAAACTTCAGGATAAGGTACAAATTATGATTTATGATTTACTATGATTTATGTATTAATCATTTTATAGAAATTTTAGTAGCCTGGTTTTTAAAAAATTATACGAAAAAGTTTTGTGAATACTCCACTGTATGTGGGATTGGATCTTGCCTCAATTTCCTAATAACTATTAGAAACAAAAGGCATTTAATGGTAAAAATAATGCAAAACAATTAATTCATTTAGAAAAAATGAATATAAAACAATAATAAAATAAAGAAAGACCTAAATTTATGTAATTTGATTATGTGGCATAAATAATATATAATATATATTACTCACAAGATTAAACACAATTTGACCACCTTGGTGTGTGAACCTTACACTTCCTATCTACGTGATAAATTGGAACCAACTCTTGTTATGATAGTTTAGTTTCAAAAGTAGTAGAGCTTGTTTCCAAAACATGATAAAGAAGCAATAAATTGAGAGTGTTAGGAGTCTAAGCAATAATTCCCACAAGGTCGAAATGATCACTTAACCAATAACAAACTACTCAAATGACAAAGATGACTGAAAGATAATTAAGTCAAGATAATTAAACACAAGATTTAATATGAAAAAACCTCCAGTGTAGAAGTAAAAACTACGAAATAGACTAACAATAAATTCACTAAGTCAAATAGTAAGATACAAGCCATAAATGTTTCGAGCTAAGATCACTCACAAAATAACTACAACTAAACTCTCTTCTATCTCTCTTTATGGCTTTCTCCAAAAATATTTCAGTATTAAGTACAAATTGATACATACATATATTTATTTAGATCTATATATATATAGATAGATAGATAGATAGGTATATAGATATCAAACTTCAATAAAACTATAGTTGAACGATGTTATTTGAACTCTAAAACTCTTTTATCATCATATGTTTTTGCCTTATGTAACTTCTGTCTCTTATCAAACATTCAAAATCTAAAAACAAATTAAACCATACATGGTCTCCAACATGGCTTTATGTGGTGACCATGTCACTCAAAACTTGATGTCACTCTAATACACAGTGTTGGTGACTTACATGATTAGTGGACATGGTCATGTCCTCCACTTACACAGCTATGTCTAACTTGACACAAGTGTCTCTATCCTTAAATGTCATATTCCAACATGAATATTATTATAAAAGCGTACATGTTCATTTACACAATCATGTCCATCATTGACATGAGCAAGTGCAACTCAAACACGAATGTGTGCCCCAGAAATAGCTTCAACTCATCAACTTTGTATCTACTATATGGATACTCAATCTATATAGTAGATAATTCAATCATAGCCTATAAATTTACTTTTCAACTAATTGCAATCACTAATAGAAAAAATATAACTAGCAATAGATCTTTCCTATCAAGACTAGACATACAATTTTAGGTAACAAAACCTACTAATGCTTATTATTTCCTTCTAAACTCTAAATGTGTATTTGTACCTACTTGTAAATATCTCTTAATCTACTTTACTGTAAACTTTTAAATATCTCATTATCTATTTTACAATTTATCATTACTTTTTTTAAGAATAGATATAGATTTTAACACACTTAATAAAAGAAATATTATAATGAGTGCACATTATTTCTATTAATTATATTAAAGTAATGAACTCAAGATATATAACCAATGTCCAATTTTTTTTACGCAAGTGAATAGTATTGTGGCTGAAGTATAATATGTCTAGTATTTTTATATCAAATTTCTTTAAAACCTTCAAAGTATAACTCTATTGAATAAGATAAAATCTCCCTTTCAATATATCTTTATCATACCATGATTTTTTAAGAATCCTAAATTTTTTGTTTCAAACTCACTACTCAATTAGGATCTCAAGATATTAACTCCAGAAATTTATTTTCCATATAATAAATATATCATCAATAAATTATAGTAAGTAAAAGAGTAATTTATTAGAAATTCTTTTGAAATAAATACAATTGACATAGTTATCCTAAACCTTTTGAAATATATAAAATGTCACATTTTCAATAAACAAATATGGTCTTCTTTTCTTTCAACAACAAATTGCATAAGTTGCTATATATGGTCTTCCCCAAACCCCACATGCCAACGAGATTTCTATTAAGTATTGTTGTTGCTGTTATTCTAGTTTAAGATCATACATAGAAGAAAAACCAAGTAAAAACACAAATTTAAATATTTTTTATAGTAGGAAACAAATAGATATTAATAAAGTCAATTTAATTTTTCTATTTGTATCTTTGTGTAACTAATTAGGCTATTTATTATTTACCTCATAACTTTTACTCTTAGACTACTAGTTTTCTTTTTAAAGATCTATTTATAGTCAATAAATTTCTTTTTTTGGTCGTAGTTTTAGTAACTCTCAAGTATCATTTTTAGGATTCGATCACTTTATGCATAGCTACCACAGTTAACATGAAAATTATAAAAGATAGTTTTAGAGTATACAGAAGGCTCACTTAAATTAGAATATATAAAAGGTGTACTTAATTTTTTTTGTGATACCACCAAATTGAGTTCAATCAATCTTTATAGTCTCATGATTTTCCTCCTTTATTTGTGCTTAGCTATGTTGTATTGCACCTCTTAAAGTGTATTTATATCTTTCTCTTCCTTCTTTGATTCATTATTTTCAAAGATAAGAGCTTAGATTTGATAAATTAAGGATGAGATTATGATGGGAATTTCTATTTTATTAGTGTTTGACTTAATCTTTTTTTTAATGTGCTCTCTTAATCTATATTAAAGAAAGCGATAAACTTCTACTTCTGGATAAGTCTAGAAATTTTATCAAATAAAATATTTCTACTTATTTTAATTTTTAGATGACTTTATGTCAACTTGTCACATATATTCATTTATACTTAGTTCATTAATAATTAAATATACACGTTTTACATCTAATCTGGCTTATCATCTTTTATACACATATATACAATTTATAAAATTTACATGTTTATTAGACCATACTTCTTTAAGAATATTAAAGTCAATAAATGTAAGAGGGAAGCAATTTACAAAATAGCAAACTGCAAGCATCTTAACCTAGAAATCTTTAGATAAATTAAAATATGAAAGAACACGACCCCATATGACCAATATTATTCTCTTTGTTCTCTTAGCAATATCATTATATTAAAAAGCTCTTTCAATCATTCCATGTTTGGTTATACCATAAATTTTATAGAAATCATCAAAATCTCTATAAGACTTGAAAATATGATCAATTTTGAGACATAATTTTCTTATTTAAGAAAGAAGACTTATATTTTTCAAAATATAAGTCAGTCCTAAAAATTTGCATGTAATCAATAGTATGTTTTGTTCTCTCATAATTAGGTATGAGCTTTGCCGCAATCATTAAAAGAATATTTCTACAAACTCCTTCTCTCTAATACTAGCTTTAGGAGACTTATTACCAAAATCTTTATATTTATTTTTCAACTTTATCAAATTTATGTGTACCTATTTCAAGTAATAATAATAATAAGTCAAATTTCTATTTCAAATTTTTATTGAGATCATGATTTTAAGATGCTAGAATTTCTTTTAGTAATTTTACCTTTAATAACTAAATTACTATATTTACTTTTACTATAACTTTCATGAACTTCTTTTTCAATGAGTTCCATTAAGATAAGATACTTTATCATCTTTTAAAGTTACAGTTTTCTTATGATAAATCAAAGTTTCTTTAAATTACTTGTATGATGATAATATTTAATATAATATATTGAAACTTACAAGTTTAATATATATGTTCTTTATGTACAGGATAATGAAATAAAATTCATCAAGATAAGTTTCAATTGAGGTACTTTAAAGCACAATAATTAAGCCTAGGTACTTAATATTTGATAGTAAATACTAGCATAATTATTAATTTTGTTTAGTCTCATACCAAATACATAAATCAATAATTTTATTCCTATAGGTTGTGAGTTGACACAGGCTCTGTAGATTTTCAATAGTTAAGGATGGAAGTATCATGTTTCTTATGGGGGCCCTATAACAATCGTCAAAAACCACTTGATACTTGATATGGTTTTTTTGGAAATTAAATTATTTCATTAAAAATTAGAGAAGAATTACATCTGAACGGCTAGCCCTCATGGATAGACCCACTTGGCTCACTAGATACACCTAAAATAGCTGAAATGACGACGTTCAACAAAAGACATCGTTTGATGATTAGGGTAAAACGAATTTTGCCTTTCTCAAATCTTCAAAATTTTACACAATTAAGGAGGATGATTGCGATGCTCCAATGGCAATGCGTACGGTGATCCATGGGACACATCTTCTCAATTCTGCTTTCACTAGCTACTTTCCTCAGGTAACCGATTCCATCTCAGAAAACTTTTAGGGATTAGGGCAATTTAAGTGATGCTAAGAAATTTCTTTATTTTCAGAGGAGGGTGAAACTCTCTGAGGCCTCGACTCTTCTATGACTAGCCAGTGATTGAGATCCTGACTTAGGTCAGTATTGATTTCTGCTTTATAACCTTAATCGACGCCTTCTTCAATCAAACTCTATTGACATCTTGGGTTTGACTAATTTTAGTTTCATTCTTCTTAGAATAGGGGCTTCGTAGGCTAGCCAGAAAGGGAGGATGGGGAGGATAACTCATCCACGAAGAAGGTACCAGATTTAAAGGTTTATAAATCTTCCTTTCTTTTCCTTGATAACTCCATTATTTAATCCTTTATCCATTGATGACAAGGATATGGATGAATCATTGATCTTAATCTGTGTTTAACCTTAAAAAAGGGGGAGATTCCAGGTGAGTCTATACTAATCATCTTCTCTATTTCCTTTTAAACCGCGAAAACTAGTATGCTTGTATAGTCATAGGTATTGTTGTGAATTGTGAATTGGGTTTCAATTCTACATTGTGGAATGAGTAACTAGTTTATAGGAAGGATCCATCTGAATTAGTTATTGTTATATTCTCCAAGCTAGGGTCATCCTCCTACTATGATGTAGGTTTAACTGATTGATGATCAGTTGCTCCCTTCTACTGGCAGTAGTGAGATCTAATAGAGATATTATTTTAGTAGATTGATCTTTAAACCATTTGCTATTCCTCTTTTTCCAAATAACATGGAAATATGTAGCCACCGAGAGTAGAATAATAGCTCTATCAAAATTTTAAATGTTCAAGTTAGGTAATTCTTATATGATATCTGTGAGTCTGTCATTGTTGAAATCAGGGACACATAGAGTGAAAATTTTTGCCCATATTCCTCAAGAGAAAACATATTCAAAGAAGAGGTTATCCTTGGTTTCATTGTCTAGATTGCATAGGAAACATAGCTTAGAGGAGGATGGGAATTTCAACCTATCCAAGGTACTTAGCCTATCCCACATTGCTAGCCAGAGTTGAAAACTATCATTAGGTCTAAGGAGCTAACTCCAAATCAAAGTGTCCCACCCAACTCGATTTACAGACCTATCCCTCAACTTTCTGACTTCCTTAACCGTAATCACAAAAACAGAAATACCCTTCCACAAATATATATATTCCTCCCCATGACTTGTAAATTGAGGAATGTTCAAAAGTGAAGTCTTATTTAAGGACAGAGTCCAATTCCCATTCCTTATTATTTCTTTGAGCTTAGTATCCTTAGGGAATCGATTTAATAGTGAGTTTGCCATCTGGTTTTGTATTAAAGGACCATTCCCTATCCATTTGTCATAATAAAAGGAAAGTCTGTCTCTCTCCCTTATCTGGCATGTAATGTGTTGATACATCTCCTCCCTTATTTTAAGAAGTTGGTTAAAAAACCAAGTGTAGCTGACTTTGGGTTCTAGAGGCCAAAATCTCCTTCCTTTTGGTAAATATGAATGAATCCATTTAATCCACATTGATTATTTATCACTCAGGATTCTCCAAATCTTTTTGGACATAAGAAGTCTGTTTTTAGTAGAGATTGACTCCAGTCCTAATCCACCTTCATCTTTTGATTGACAGATTGTCTTTCAATTTACTTCAGCTATTCCTTTCTTTCCATTCATTTTCCCTATAGAAATTGCTTCATCAATTTTTCTACTGTTTTAATTATCCCTTTTGGAAGAAAAATGTATGAACACCAGTAGGTATTCATAGACATAATAACCGACTTCAGTAGCTGAAGTTTCCCACCATAGGATAGTGCTTTATTAGTCCATGATCCCAATTTTTCTAGATTTTTTCTATCAAAGGAATAAATTCACAAAATCTTAGTCTCCTTGGTGAGATAGGAATCCTCAGGTAATGTATAGGGGGAGCTTTAGTTTTCATACTCATAGCTTGAGCTAAAGTACCTGAGAGATGATTATGATAAAGCTCTTGTGTTGATTGACACTTAAGCCCAGCATTTCCTTAAATAACTTGAGAGTTTCCATAAGAAGAGAGACTGAGTGAGCATTTGCTCTACTTAGGAGAGTAAGGTCATCTGCAAAACATAAACTAGTTAGAAAATCTTTCTTACATTTGGAGTGAAATTTGAATTTAGGATCAGTTAAAGTTTTGTGCTTTAGTAGCTGGGTGAGGACCTCCATACAAATTAGGAATAGGTAGGGGGAGAGGGGATCCCCTTGCCTAAGTCCTTTCTTTCCTCTAAACACTTCCGTGATGCTCCCATTAATCAATATCCCATAGGAAACAATAGAAATGCATTGTTGAATCCACTTGATGAAGGTTAGGGGAAAGTTCATTATCTCTAAGGTTTTTAGTAGAAAACCCTAATTCACACTATCAAAAGCTTTCAGTAAATCCACTTTTATAATGCAATTCTGAGGGCTTCTTTTATACCCTTTTAAAAGCTCTTAAATGATAAGAATATTGTCCCCTAAATCTCTGCCTGTAATAAAAGCTCCTTGATTCTCACTGATGAGATATTTTAGAACCTCCTTCAGTCTATTTGCCAAAATCTTAGCAATGATTTTGTAGAGGACATTAGTACATGAAACAGGCCTGCAGTCACTCCAAGTTCTCGGACTAGAGTTTTTAAGGACCAGGCATAGAAAAGTCTTGTTTATTTCTTTTGGTAAAACCCCTTTTAGGAAGAACTCTTTTACTACCTCCTTGACTACCTCCTTTACTCAGATGGGAGAGCTTCTGATCCAAATAGTTTGCTGTAGTAATCCAAAGCTTCCTTAGCTAAGTCATCTTGTCCAATAACATCCACCCCAGTTTCTTTTTTAAGGGAGGTAATTACGTTAGTTTTCTTCGAGATAACATAGAATTAAAGAAGAACTTTGTACATCTATCTCTCTTTTTAAACCAATTAATTATGGCTCTCTGCTTCAATAAAGAAAATTGGTTATCCACTGCTTCTAAGTAATTTTTAAGTGCATCCTTCTTTGCTAAGGCTAGAGCTCCATCTAAAGGATTCTCTTCCAATGCTTTTTGAATAGAGGAAAGTTTATCCCTAGATATATCAATCTCCTTAGTAAGATTCTGACCTCTCTTACCATTAAGAAACTTAAGCTCCTGTTTAATAGCCTTTAGCTTTTGGATACAAATGTACTGTTTAGTCTTATAACATTCGTGCTCTAATCCCGTGTCTATTGCTTCTTGAAAACCCTCTATGTTGATCAGAAAATTGTTAAATATGAAAGGATAATGGACTCTAGAGGTGGTGAACAAATTATCAATCTTTATAAGAGTATGATCTAAGATACCAAGGCTTAGGAATTTCGCAGAACTTCTTGAAAAGGAATGTAGCCATTCCACATTAACCAAAGTTTATCCAATTTTTTTTCCTGATGTGCCAATTAAAGCATTGTTTATTTATCCAAGTAAACTTATGACCTTCAGATTTTAGATCTATAAGTTCCACCTCCTGCATACATTCAAACATATTAGGGGAGTAGTTAAGAAGGATACAATTACCTTCTGCCTCTGATCTGAACAAAGTAGTATTAAAATCCCCGCATACAACTCAAAGGGAATTTACTAAAGACTCGATCCTTTTTAGGAAACTCTAAATTTCAGTTCTTTGGAATACAGTGTTGAATCCATGACAAAAGTAACTAAAACTTAAGAATTTTTCATTTTGAAATAAATCTTAGTGTGAATATACTACTGACTAGATTCCAGAACTTTTGGCTTTAGATAATCACCATCATAAGCTATTATAATCCTTTCATATGCATGAATTTGATGATTTGTAATGAACTGCCATTTGCTACTTAGACACACCAGTTTATTCATATTAGCTTCTCTAATTTTAGGCTCCAACATACAAAAAACCTAAGGCTTTTCCTTTAGCACAAAACCCTTTAAAGCATTCAACTTTGATGGATTATTTATTCCATGCACATTCCATACAATTAATGTCATAATCAATTAGTTTTCCCTTTAGAGCTTTTCTTATTGCTCCTACTACTTTTTCTAGAGGTGACTTGCTTAAACTGCACCTCTTGATTATTACCATTATACAAATCAGCCCTGGATAGACTTTGTTCATTATGTTGCACATCCGAAGACTCTTCATTTTAATTTGCACCAATAGATTCCTGAACTTTTCCTCCTTTGTAGCAATTTTTTGATTGATTATGTAAAACTTCTGTCATCTGAACAAATTCAGTTTTATTTCGGAATGTCCTCCCTTATTTTAGGGGAGACATTTACTGTCTAAACCATTTCTTAGTTTTCAGCTACTTGTTCAGCCTCCTCAGTTTGATATTGTTGCTTTGCCATGTCCATTGACTGTTGGGAAATGGGAACTCAATTTTTCTTTATTGTACTTCTAATATTATAATATTATTTAGTTATCAAAAGTTTTTTTTCAGTTTGCATAATTTTTTATTAATTTATATATACACATATATGAAGGTTTATCTGAAATTAAAATTTTTTAATAAATGTTATGATATTTTTACTTACATCGAAAATTTAAATAATATTTTACAATTAAATTATAATACAATATTATTTTAAAGTTTTAAAAATAATTATAAGTTAAGGAAATATAAAAAATAATTTAATAATATAAAATTAAAAAATCAAGTTATACAAAATCATATCAAAATTTTGGCCAAAGTGCTCTCTATTGTGCTCTTTTAACATACATAAAAATAGGTTCATTAGTTCGGTAATAGTGAATATGAGACTTAGGAATTAGTCCCTAAATTTTGGTAGACTATTCCAACTTATTAGTCAAAATTTTGACCACTAGTGCAGTTTAATTGTAGATACATATGATTCAATTTGCAACAAGTAAAAGATTCACTGCTCAAAATGCGAGGGATACAAAAGTAGTTCAATTTATGAAAGGTATCTTAAATTAGTTGATATGGGAATTAACACCACAATCGCATGTCTAATCAGGTACCTGTTATATGACCACAATCTTCAACTACAACTGTTTGGAGAGGTATGCATCATGCTGACTGTCAAGCCTGGAGGTCTCTTGATACAAATGAAGAGGGGTTGTTAGTATTTGGTCTTATACTTGCCATTGACATCACTCCTATCCATGAAGTTCTCATCCCGTTAAAGGGTGACTTTGTCTCACTGGTGAGCATCGCCATAATTTATTTCATGTTATACCTTTTGATCAGTGATCTTTGCAAATAGAATAGCGGAATAGTAATGTACAACAAATTCTAATATTTATCAAAATAATGTATAAATGGATAAATAAGATCCAAATGTTTTCCATTGCATGTAAGCTGTCTGGCCCACAAAATAAGATTAACCCTCTCAAATTCAGGCAATGGTGAAAGTGTAAACTCCTAGAGAATACAAGAATAATCAAAACATGAAAATTATACATATCACATTACTTTTATATATGTCTGTCATCACCATACTTAGGTGCAATAACACGTAATTCCTCTCATACTAGGCGTATTACTAGCTTTTATATCTTTCGACTCTCCTAATCTTTAATAATTCCAATGACCATTTCTCAAGTCACCGTTAAAACCATCTAATCACCAATCAATGTAACCTGTGTTACTTCTACTTTTCCTCTTCTTCCTCTCTTGTACTAATTATTATCCTTTTTTCACCATGAATATCCACAACTCCTTATTTCTTGTCCTTTTCTATAAGCTCCTTATAAAAATCCATCCTCCAACATCCTTTAAACTTCCTAGTATTCTATTTCTTTTATGTTTTATCCCATCTAATGAAGCCTATCATTCCTTCCTCTTCTTATACTTCTTTTGCTCATAGTTTGCATATTTATTCTTTAAGTAATAGTCCCTCTCACCTTAGAGACACAACCCATTCACTCTTAAATTTCTCCTTCATAATCTCATTCCCAATCCACTCCATCACATAATCCTTATCTCTCATCAATTCAAATTATCACATGTTTTTTTAATTTCCATCTCCACTTTTTTCTTGCCTACCATTTTTTTTGATACATCGGAAATGAATCAAAAAACTAATGAATAAAACCAACACCGATCAAGTCTGCCTCAAGAAGGGCAAATAGCTCCACAAGACAAAAAATCCTATATTAAACATTCAAGATCCCTATTAAACCCATGTTTGGCCAAGAAATCAACATAAAAATTTGCCTTACGATAAATATATCTGATATGACACTCCCAATTGCGCTTGATCAAAGCCGAATAATCCTCTACTAGAGCTCTAAGCGGGTGTTGACCCAAGTTAGATGAGTTAAAAAGATGTATGGAAAGCTGAGAGTAAGACTCTAACTCCACTCGAAAATAACCTACATCCCAAGCAAACTGAAACCCCTATCGAATTGTTTGAAGTTCTACATTAATGATTGAACACCTTCCCACTTTAAAAGAAAAGGACAATAAGAAAACACTTCTATGATTCCGCAGAAGCCCTCTAGTAGTAGCCTCTCCTGGATTACCACGATAGCTCCCATCAATGTTTATCTTAATCCATCCAAATTTAGGACATTCCCAATAGACCAAATGATAGGCATCGGTACGGTTTGACTTAATGTCCTGAAGAAACATGTTCTCCATGGCCAACTTGTGAATTTGTTAGCATTGCACCAATGGGGAAATAATTTCATGTTGAAATATAAGGAAATTTCTTGACTTCCAAATAACCCATAAACAACTCACAAAAAAAGTTATCATCCAAGGCAGCCCATTAGGCCTAATTTGAACATTGCACTCTAAATTTCCCCTAACTCCTTGCCACAGGTCCATTGAATTAAAGTTTAGATCACTAAACCCATTAAACATTTGTCAAATCTCTCTTGTATAGGGACAATCTCGTAGTACATACATGATACTTTTGGCTCCTTCCTCACCCCAAGGACACATGTCATTTTGTACCCCAAACCTATGATGTCTCAACATATTAGTCATGAGTTTCCCATAAAATATAATACCAACCACAAGAAGTGATAAAGCTTAGGTAAACATGGAATCTTTCATAATCTCCTCCAATCACCATTCAAATGAGATGAATTTGAGCCCTACAAAGCTTTAAAGGTTGAGTTAGAAGAATAAGTCCCAATAGTACTTTTGCTCCAGATCAAAATGTACTTCAACTCTAAAAATCTTGGAATAAGAATACTTTGGATATGTGCAATAGCTTCTAAAGGAAGTAAATGTTCCACAATAGAGAGATCCCACGTCTTATCATCTGAAATCACATATTGTTGGGACCCGATTCGAAAACCGGATCCTAACCGGAAAGCGGAAACCGAAAATGAACAGAATCGAAAGCAACGGATTTCTTTTCGAATTCAAAGTGGAACGAAACGAAATCAACGCGGAAAATCGCGAATCGGAATGCAAATAACAAAGCGGAGACAAGTGCTCACACAAAT
>JANIJH010000003.1:48038083-48060736 GCA_024520975.1 Erythroxylum areolatum
GGACACACTTGACAATCATGTTTAGCAGGGACAGAAACATTGATTTCATTAATGTGCTGCAGTTTTTCCTTGGATACATGCCCTAGTCTAGAATGCCATAGATCAAAAGAAACAAAAAACACTAAAAGCAACATTCTCAGCTTTGTAGAACTCTAGAAAAGGACCTTTTAGGTTGTTTGGGGTTAGGAGAGCCTCTGTGCTCAGCTCATACAATCCATTTATTGCCTTGACAATAGCTATAACATCATTAGTCCGAAGGTCCTGCAAAAACAACTTGTTAGAAATGAAAATTACAGCAACTTCATTCTGAGTAATAAGTTTATTTACAGACAACAGGTTCTTGAAGAAATTAGGAATATGTAGAACATCAGTTGGGGAGATTCTATCCCTTAAATGTGACTACCTAATGTGAGCAACTTCTTGCTTAGTCCCATCCGGGAGAGTCACTGGATCATCTGCATTGTTAATTGTATAGCTAGTGCATTAGGTGAGATCTGCTGTCATATGTGTAAAGGCACCAGAATCAACAAGCCAAGAGTCAGTGTAGTTGTATGTTATGTCCACAGAATGAGTGACATTACCTGCATAGTTATGGTATCCTGAAAATTTTACCTCTGCTGCAGTTTTGCCTTTCATTGCTTTGCCTATTTCTTGTTGAATGAAATTAGCAATACTAGGAGATATTTGTGCATTCCACTGTTTTTCTTCATTCTGCTCTTGTGTTGTTTCTGTTGGACTTTCATCCATTTGAACCATATTAGCTTTTCCTTTTTCCCTCTGTGCAGCAAGCTCCTTGTACCAGTCTGGAATCCCATGAATCTTGAAGCAAGTCTCCAAGGTATGCCCACTCTTCTTGCAATTTTCACAATACTTATCTTCCTTCTTGAGGTAGGCCCCTTTACTGAAATTGTTGTTGTTTCTACTGCCTTTCCTCAAGCTATTTGACTGCTTAGCTAGCATTGCCATGTTAGGACTGCTGTCTATAGTAGCATTCACCATTCTTTGTCTTTCAACCGTTTGCAACATAGAAAAAGCTTTATTCACAGTAGGCAGTAGCTCCATTAGCATAATCTTATTAACTACATGCTCAAACTCATCATTAAGACCCATTAAAATTTGAACAAGCCTGTGAACATTTTCTTTGACAGTGATGGCCCTTAAGGCATCACAAGTACACATAGGAATGGGACCTAGGCTAGAGAGATCATCCCATAATTTCTTTAACTGAGTATAGTAGGCAAACACCGTTAAAGTGTTTAAGAGAGCTTATTTCCCTCTCTATTTGGTATAGCAAGGGCCCATTTGCTTCACCAAACCTCTCCTGTAGTTCTACCGAGAGCTCTCTAACAATAGAGAAAGATAAAAAGACATCACTTAGTTCTTTAATTATAGCATTGAGTATTCAAGATTTTACCATGCTATCTGCTCTCTTCCACTTTGCTAATAATGTTGCATCTTCTATGGGCATGGTGCAGGTCCCATCGATCAAAGACAACTTGTCCTTGGCACACAAGGCAATGGTCATGGACTTGCTCCAGGTGATGAAGTTATTGCCACTAAAGGGTGTAGTGACAAAAAAAGCACCGGAGTTTTCTGTATTGGTGACTGAGTATGACGCATAGTCATTTGCTGTGGGTAAGTCTGTGGCACTAGAGCCACTGTTGTCGGGAGTATTAAACATTGATAGGTTTGCAGGTAGAAATCAGGGGTGATGCCTGATACCATGAAAGGAAAAGCAGAGAAAAGTGGAGGTTGTAGGGTAATTCAAGGGAATAAAAATATTCACTGTGTAATGTATGTGCAGAGCATTATTTATACTACTTTGTCTAAAAGGCTATTGGTTGAGTCTCCTAGAATCAAGGAAAAAATATTCTAACTACCTACTGACATGTGTATTTACTAGCTGTCCAGTACTGGATGAAAAGGAAGAAAAAGACAAAGTAGAAAAGGACAAAAGAGAATAAAACAATGCAACTGGGCCACTAGTCTTCACGGTCCAACCCATTGTTTTGAGTTCTTTATCAATTATCAAAATTTTAAGGAAGATTTTTGACAAAATTCTTAATACTTTCAAAACATGGTGTAGTTACTACTCTAACTCATTTTTAGAAGTCGTTTCTTTAGTCTTCATATTAAGTATGTTTATTTTCAAGGGAGTTGAATATTTACATTATTTTAGAAAGTATGCAAGATAGAATTGTAATTATACTTCAAAATTTTATGAAAAAATGAATGAAATTTTGAGCTTGTCTCACTTAATCAAACGAAAATTATAACCTTCAAGTTGAATAATTTTATCTAAGTCGGTGGCAATAAAATTGTGAAAATTATGAGGCTCAATTTATTTGCATGGAAAAAGTGGAAGATAATGATTGTAAGACTGAGAGGAATTAAAGTTGCGTACAAGAAGAAGAAAAGCTTAGCACTTTCAAAGACACCTAGCCTATTAATGTTGAATTGAAGCGCGAATCGGAATTAACTTCTTCCGTATGAAAGAAATTGGAGTTAAAAACAATAGTGAGTGAAAAATAACGAGAAAAGACAAGAAGACTCGAAGTACTACAACATTAAGAAACCACTCAAGGATGCCAATCACGTCCAGACAATTACCTCATCTTTTACTCATGTTTATAATAATCTATAATATTACGTTCAACATTGCCTTCTAAACGTATAATTACATTCACTTGAGTCCATAAGACAAGGACGTGCACCTCAATCTCTTACCAGCACGATGACTTGTCTAAAAATTAAAGAAAATGCTGAGGGTCACAAGACTTTTGTCCTCAATACATACGTGGCATCATTCTTAGATTTATTTACTTTAAAATAAATCCAATCTAATTTTGATAACTTTAAAAATATAAAGTAATTTTATGTCACTTTAGTGAAGATTAAAATTTATAGGCCGTAAAAAGTAAGTACTAGACTCTATTTATGTAAAATGTAGATGAATATTATATAAGCTACCTAGGGTTATATTTTCTATTTGGGATTATATCTTATTATTGAAGAAAAGCTTTAAGAAATGAGCTGGGGGCATGAACATTTCTGTTTTGTTTTGTTTTGTTTTGTTTCGAGAAAAAAAATAATTAGAATTAAAAGTGAAAATATATTTTAAAATAAATAATTTGAATTTTTCATTAATATCAATATAATTTATAATAATATTTAAGGTTCATTTTTCTACTAAATTAAACTGTCCACCCATTGTATTTATTTATTCATCTTCCATGCCTCGAGTCCACCACTCGATAAGATTAAAATATAGTAATAAAGACAGGGCTACGTAAGTCGGTCAGTGCGTGGGCATACTCCGTAAGTCGAAGGAAACTCAAGAAACATCCCTTCCGTCTCTCCGTAGGTAAACCTGAACTATATAATCCTTCTCTTCATTTCTTATTCAAATCTTATGATTCTCTAAGCACTGTAGGCTAGGTTTCAAACCTTTCATTCTCTTCTACACTTGAGAACCGCTAACGACTACTGCTACTTCAGTTTGCTCCTTGCTTTTCTAGAGCAAGTTTATTCGCTTCTTCTTTTCTCTTTCTTCTTTCAGCTATTGATCATTCTTTCCATCCTTTCTTAGTTTCATCCAAAACCAGTCCTTTCCCCAGCTGCTTAGATTGATGTTTACTGTTTATATCTAGAATCAGTTCATCTTCAGTTCCCCAGAAGATTCAAGAGACAAAATTTCGACCTTGCAGGCCATCTGTGCTCATTAATCTTCTTTACTTTTTGGTGTTGACAACTATGGCGAACCCGTGGTGGACGGGCCAAGTGGGTCTTCAAGGAATGGACACATCAACAAGCTCATCGTCACCATTGAAGAAGCCAGATCTAGGTATATCCATGTCCAACACCAATAGAGAAGCAACAGAGAGTGGTGTTGGAAGAGAAGAAGAGCAAGAAGAAGAGAGGGAACACAGCGACGAGCCTAAAGAAGGTGCTATAGAGGTGCCAGCACGCCGGCCACGGGGCCGGCCACCGGGATCCAAGAACAAACCTAAACCTCCCATTTTTGTCACTAGAGATAGCCCTAATGCCCTCAAAAGTCATGTAATGGAAATAGCTAATGGGTCTGATATTGTTGAGAGTTTAGCTTGTTTTGCAAGGAAGAGGCAAAGAGGAGTTTGTGTGATGAGTGGAAGTGGCATGGTCACCAATGTAACTCTTAAGCAACCTTCCGCTCCTGGAGCTGTCATGGCACTTCATGGTAGGTTTGAGATTTTGTCACTGACTGGCGCTTTCTTGCCTGGACCAGCGCCTCCAGGGGCAACCGGGTTGACTATATACCTCGCCGGAGGGCAAGGGCAGGTGGTGGGTGGTAGTGTGGTGGGATCACTTGTGGCATCAGGGCCTGTTATGCTGATAGCAGCTACTTTCTCAAATGCTACTTATGAGAGGTTACCGCTGGAGGAGGAAGAAGAAGGTGGAAGCGGTGGTGGTGGCCAAGGGCAGCTCGGAGGTGGTGGCAGTGATGGTAGTGGCGGGGGAATGGGGGATCCGGCAACATCAATGCCGGTATTCAATTTGCCTCCAAATTTGATGCCTAATGGGGGACAATTGAGCCATGAGGGATATGGAGGGTGGCCTCAAGGAAGGCCGCCCTATTAGCTAGCAATCAGAAACAAAAAGATGAGACCGATAACGTTAATTAACAGAAATTGGGAAAATTTTAAGAAAGGAGAAGCAGCAGAGTCAAGATTCATCTAGCTTAAAAGGTTATAATCGTGATGATTGGAACTTGGGAGGAACGACCAGGTAACTTAGAAATGAATAAACCATATTCGTATTCTGTAAATTTCCTGGTGTGCTATGACCATGTGTATCCACTTATTCTTAAGATGAGTGCAACTTTCCTTCTTCTCTACTCCAACTTCTTGTTGGGAGACTAATTGGGAATATCGCGACTGCTTTCAAATAATAAATTTGCTGCTTCCTTACATCTATCTCTGTATCATTCTGGCTTTGTTGATGCATTAAGTTGACATTTAGAAGGAGCTATGGACATTTAGAGAGAGGAAGGAGAGACTTCTCTAATGGCATGAGAAAGCAATTTTCTAGGAAATAAAACAGGAAAACAGACTGATCAAATTCAAGTATTTGTATTCTTTGCAGAATAGGTATACGTCTTTTGGTTGATTCTGCTTGCAGAATTACATATCTTCATCATTCCATTGCTTAGACAATTATCTATTCTCATTTTTAGCTTTCTTTATGCCATTAGCAGATACCTACGTCAGTTAAAACTTGAGCAGGTTTTATTTTCTTTACTTCCATCTTCTGCATGTATATATATAAGCATCCTAAAGAACAATTGCTGACTTACGCAACTAGAAAATTATGTCAGTTTAGACATTTTTTCTCATGCAGTATTAGTTTCTCTCAGACTTTTGCCTAATCTTAACTACGCATCATATCAGTAGTCTAAGAGTACCCTTTCTGTTCCTTTCCTAAAATCTCTTAATGTAATTTAATGTTTCTTTGCCCACATGAGCTACATTGAAGGATATAAAGCATCCTCGTAGCCAATCAAACGTAATAATAAAAATGCTAGGTCGGGTTAAGTTACATAGAAACTCTCCATTTACATTTTTAATATATCAGGGATGGGTCCCAATCTATTAGTCCAAGGATCATTTTAGGCCATTCTAATTAAATGGTAAGAGGCAAAACTACCGTTGGTAGGATGATAAATTAATATTAATAAGCGAGGCTTGTCTTGTTTCTCTGCTGACATTATTTAGACTATATAAGACGAGAGAATCCAATCATCTAATGGAAATTAGTCAGAAAACGATGAAATGGAGGATGACCCAACGGCATTGACCATGTAATGAACTCCAAGGAGAGAGTTTGTCTGTTTCAGTTTGTTTTTACTTTCATTTTCGAACTTGAAGTAGGTAGTTGAATCAACTATTGGAAAATGTATGTCAAGCAAATAAATTGATTCGTTGAAGAAGGTAACTAGCAGATACATATTGCATCTATATATATATAGTCTAAAATCTCCTACGTTATACAACTTTGAATCAATCAAATAAGCTTATGAATATCAAATGCTGGCTTTCAGGAATTATTTTTAAGATATATGGTTATGCATGATCCTTGAAGATTTTGGCTTTTACATATTTTTGAAACATTCTCAAATTAAAAGCTTAATATGATGAGTACCATAAGTAGTCGTTTTGTTGTTTTCTTTGCTACATTTAGCTTGTAAATGAGAAAGTCTTTCTGACCTTGTTGTTTTAGAATTTAACTTCAAGAGGTTCCTATAGTTCAATAATTAATCAAATAGATCCCTTTTTGGATATTATGCCAGCAATTAGACTACGTCCTCTGTAAATTTTATCAAAATACAATTGATAGATAATAACCTGTATGCTACAAATAGTTTTATAATTAAGATTATACTAGAAGAAGGGTCTATTTTAATTATCATCAAACTATGAGAACCTTATAAAAATAAGTCAAAAACTATTGGTATTGTGGCATTAACCCTTCCTAATTATTATCAATAATTAGAACACTTCAAGAAAAACCCAAGTCAATGAAATTTAATCCTACTCCAATCTGGCTCTAAGAAGCTCCTACAAGAGCTAACTTCCATATATTCATACAAATGCATATGTGCATTGGCCTTATAAGGGACTGAAATATGAGAAAGACAGGTGTGCATACATCCATTCTCATGGAGCATGGAACCAAACTTGCCTTTAGTTACTTTTTCTTTTCAGAAACTAATGAATAATATTTCTGATCCCTTAGAAACAAGAAACGATGCAGAAAACCGATCATCACCTATACTTATGGTGACACGTGAAACATAATTAAGAGCATTTACGTTTAATTTGTCGCATAATATTCAGTAATTAGTTTATGACATGGAATTGGATACAGTAAAATGAGTGCTAATGCTACTTAATTTGAGTTAAGATCACTAATCTGTCAGAAAAAGAAAAGAGGAAGGCACTAAAGCCAAAGTTTGGGGTTAAGATCTCCACAATCTCCAGGAAAGGATGTCTTCTTCACTCAAAGGATCCAAGAGTTATTGCAACATAAAGGACCCTCTTCACGTGGATTCACATGTCATTGTTAATGAACCCTAATTAATATAATATTGTTGCCCTACTGCCTGGTTACTTGTATTCAACATTCTATGGGAAAAGCAGCAGAGCACTTTGATTCCCATGTTGGGTTATAATTAATAATAAAATGGCTTTTGATTAAAATAATCAGCAATAGCTCCTCCATTCTTTGAATCAGTTCTACTTCTCTTTACGAATTGTTGTTTCACCAACATTTCCAAGCCTTACAATGTTTGGAAGTTCAAGGAGCCAATCATGTACAGAACCCACAAACAAATGAGAACCATGGCTTTAAGGAAATCTAAACCACCAGATAAAAACTTAATTATACTTATATATATACATGATTAATAAAGCATGATTTAGTACAACCACTTAATTTAATAACAAGAATAATGGGGAATCATGCATCATCACTTCAAATTGTACAATATTTTTCACTTTTTAATTCCTCAATGCTTTTTGTAAAATAAATATATTCATCGCGTGCATCTGTGATGGAATACACGTCGATTCGGACCAGATGAGAAGCCTCTTGACCTAATATTTTTATTAAGGTTAGGCTACATCATTTGCTATGTACATCTGGTTCCTCCTCCTCTACAATTGTTAGATGTGTGTCGCTAATTTATTTTAAGAATCATGTTGGCTTACTTAATCAATATCATTGACTTGTCTATGAACTTGGTGACTTGATCATGACATATTCCGATATTATACAATGATATGTTGATGTCATTACCCAGCTACTCACCAACTAGCTTTGATTTAAGGTTTAAAGTTATCTTCAATAGTAGGTGTGTTAGTTATACTTTGGACCAATCAATGAAAAGAAACATTCTTTGTAGAACAAACCAAAGACAAGTACACAATTGTTTTCTTTGATCATCCCATTAAAATAAGTTTTTTTTTTTTGTGTTTTTGTTTAGTAACAACCAAACCAAGCAGCAAATTTATTTTAAAACCATTCTTGCGTATAAAAGTAGTTCAAGCAAGTCACCAAGAGAACGGTTTTGGAGGTGGCATCACAGTTCAGACAACTGACCTTAATTAGCTTATCTATTTTAGCAACTTCTTGTGTTTTACTTTTACAGGACCATTTATTTATGCCTTATCTTACCTAGCCCCAACTTCAGCGGAACCATATTAGCATCAAACATGCTCAGGACATCATCAATTTCATTAGTATGCATAGAAAAATGAAATAGAACTTCTTTCTCTTTTCCCTAGCATGAATCCCTTTATAATACTATGAATTAGTTCACACATTATCTACTTACTTAACGAAACAAAAGATAACTATTAATGTAACAATTATGAATTTATATTTACACAGTTGCATATCTCTTGGGTTCAACAAAAGGCCTTTTTTTGTTTTGAAAGGTAAAAACAGAAAACGAATAATTGTATATTCCTATTTTATATATCAGAACACGTTATAAATCCTATTCATTGTTTAATACGTACTACTTGTATATTTTAAATAAATATATTTATGAAATCAAAGACAAAATATGAATTATAAGGAGTAACGTGGATTATTGTTATGATATTTTTACTTACCCCTTAGTCCAATTAAGCTGAACGATAAAAACATCCTTCTTCTTCTCTCTAAAATATTAAAGAGGATTAAAATCTAATTCATGACAAAATAAACTTTAATTTTCTTTTGAATGTTATATTCTTCTTAATTAGTATATTTTACTTTTATTTAAACTATGATATTTAAATTTTATTTGAAAACAACATCTTTATTAGTTAGAAGTAAATTTGCGTATTATTAAATCTCGGGTGTTAGTGAGATTTCTATTTGACGTTATTATTATTTTTGATCCTATTTAGTTCAACACCATTTGATTACGAAAGACTTAAAGCATTGAGAATTTGTCATTATCATGAGCTAAGCACTGGGAATTTGAGTATAAGGTTAGAGAATGTGGGGCCGAAGATGTTATGGCCACGATGGAGAATAAGCCCACAGAATTAGAAGGCAAAAAATTCCAACCATGTACAATCAATCGGGCACAGGGATTGTAGCTCCAACCAACGGCCAGAGGGTTTACATTGGATTTGAAATATTGAACTTGTTTGGTCAACATACGGCGGTTAGCTGATTTAATCAATAGATAATGTTAACTATTTAATAAAAATATTTGATAAAATTAGTTGTTCAGTATTAATTGTTGATGTGTAAAATAATTTATGAGAATATGATTTAAAAAATTATAAGAGTATGAATATTTATTTCTTAGTATTTTATTGAATATTCTTATAAGAATTTAAATTTTAGATATTTAATTTTACAAAAATAAAGTTTAATAGAAAACATAATAATAATAATAATAATAATAATAATAATAATAATAATCTAACATTAAATCCTTTATCAATGTGAATGATGCAGTGAGCCACATCATATTAGTATTTTTCATATCATATGTATGAATTTTATTATTTAATAAATTAAAATTCTGTAATTATAGTATGACATAGATACAATATATAGTAGTTATATACTAAAAATATTAATTTGATGTGACTCTTTATGTTCAAAAACTTAATATTATGGTAGTTTTAAATGTAAACTAATATTATAAAATTAAAAAGTTTAATTAACCCTTTTATTATATTCTTTCAAACTTATCAAAAAAGCCAATTTTAAAATTACATAAAGCAAAAGTAAAGAGTAAATTGGAGGACAATACTGTCATTAGGTAAACAGCTAACTCCAAAAACTCCTCTTATAGAACTTTTAAAAATCAGTTTATTGGAATTAAATAAATTAGCCAATAAACTATTTATCAAGCACATTAATAGCTTTTTAAGATGGACAAAAAGCTAACTTTTAGTCAATAAGCTAAAAAACAATTGACAAGTTGTTTGTCAAATACTTCCATTGTGAAGTTTAGCCTTATAATTATGCTTATTTTAAGCTTTTATTAATTTGGTATCACAATGTTTGTTTACTAAAACTTAAATTTTATAATTATTTTTATTTTAGAAGAATGAGTAATTTACATATAAAAAATCTACGTTATAACTTAAATTTTAAAGTATTAAATTTTAAATAAGTTCTCGTATATAAATTATTATATTTTTATTTAGTTATTTTAACGCTCTTTCTTATATTAAATAACTTCATTCTTCTTTATTTTTAAAGTATTTAAATATTCTTTTTGCTTGATTAATGTTTTATTAAAATTTAAACAAAGACTTATTTTATCCACGATTTCCAAAATATCTTACTCCAAAATTTTGTTTGAATTTGAAATATTAATTAAAATAGAGAAAAATAATTTATATATGAAGAAATTCAGACTATAACTCAACTTTTGAAGATTATAAATTCCTTATTTCTTTGTCTATATGAGATTTATTAATTATTTCAATATTATCCTACCAGTATATGTGTCATATATAGATATAATTAGTAAATTTTAAACAGAGTTTTGAATCTGTTTTAAAAGTTATTCTCCTTGGACCTTAAAGAAAGAGGGAGACAAAGTCCCAGCAGAACAGAAGCAATAATATAAAGCCAATCTTGGGATAGTCAATAATTATAACAAAATGAGATAAGCTACTTGCAAACACATTAATGCACAAGGAAATTTCGGAATGGGCAAAACAAAGAAAAGACAAAAAACAATCGCTGCCAAATGCCAATTTCAAGGAAGACTCGGCCTCTCTGTAGAAAACCAATGCAGAGATGGTGGTGACTGGTGGGGGCTGTGGCGGTGGAGAAAGTGATGGTAAGTTACAAAGGCAGACGAAATCAAATCTTAAATATACCTCCCTCCCTCGGGCCTCGGCGAAGCACCAGCCCCATAGGGCTTACAAGTCCTAAGTCTGCATTGTGTTTATGAGATTCCAACCCGCGACCTTAGGCAAATTCAGGTCTAACTAGTTCTGATATCACTAAAGCCTTAGGTGAAGAGGTCAAACTAAATCTTAACAGTCTGTTTAGAAATTTTCGAATTGAATTTATTAACGAATTGAATTTAATTACATTAATGAGATTGAATTGAATTCAATTTACACTGTTTGGAACAAATCTAGTAATATTATAATTGAATTCAATTACACTGTTTGGAACAAATTCAGTAATATTAGAATTAAATTCAATTATTTCATATGACACATTTACCCCTGACAAAAAATAATGTTATTAACTAATAAAGCATGCATTAGTTCCACAAAATCATAACCAAGACGCTGGTGCATGGGAGAAGGCGTCATATAGTCATAAATAATGTAAATAAATTAAATGATAATGAACAAAATAATTAAAAGAATTTTTACATGTATCATAATCATGAATTTATACACACAAAATTTGCAATTAATCATATGTAATTTTTACAAAATTAAACATTTACTAAATTAAATAATAATGCACTAAATAATTAATCTAAATTTTGCATGTATAATAATCATGAATTTATACATACAAAATTGGCAATTAATTACATATAATTTGTACAAAATTAAACAATTATTATATGTATGTCATAAAATTAAATGCTAATAATAAGACATACATAATTAAAAGGAATAATTTTAATCAAACTAAAAAACGATTTTATAATAAAAATTATAAGATTAAAAGTTGGATATGAAGTAGCTCAAGTCCAATCTGAAGTAGCCCAAGCTCAATTTCAGATTAATAATAATTTTAATTTTTAAAAAGAAAAAAAGAAAAATAGTATCGTCTTCAATCTCCAGTTAGGTCGGGCGTGACCCGGCTGGAGCAAATCGGAGCCCCGACGCTTCAGACCACCAGAGGACGTCGGAGCTCGCACAGATGCTGGCGTTGGGACGACGTGGGCGACGCGAACCACATGAGACGTCCAAATCTCGACCATGCAATGCTTCCCGAAAGACAACGTCGAAGCTCCACGCACGGTGGTCGTCCCTCCTCTTCCTTCATGGTCCAGACAACGTCATGTGCACCATAGATGACGATAAAAACAACTCTAGCATCTTAAAGAGGTCCAAGGGGTCGACAAAAAACAACAACCTCCAACATATATATATACGGCAGAAAACGCAACCCAAAACAGAGAAAAACAAAGAAAAAGGTTTCGGTGGTTTTCATCAGATTATACAGCAAGACAAAGGCAGCAAAGCTCTAATACTAAATGTAAGAATAAACCACAGCATGCAGGCATCTCATACAAAACATTTATACGTAAGGATACATGCATGAAACAACATATATATATGTGTACAGCAACGAAAGCTTTAAAAAATTATTCAGCAGTTTTTGGAGTTCAATTCACGCGACTTATAGCGTGAATTGAATTTACAAAGAAAGAGAGGTTTAAACCCACGCATGAATTGAATTGTTGACTTTCTTGTTGTTTCAAATAAGTGAATTGAATTTAATTACAAAATTGAATTTAATTCCTTGTATTCCAAACAGGGTGCAAGTATTTTAACCACTTATATATAAGTCAGCTTTGGCAGCCACAAGTTGGATGATGAAATTCAGAGCACTTGCATTGGTCAATCTAGTGGTGGGTGACCTAATCCCCACAAGATGCTATGCTCTTCGACTGATTTTCTTGTTCAAAGACTATCCAGTCAAAAGAAGTTAGAAGGTTCTTTAAGCTTCATTTGCTTAATGCCCAAATAATAATCTCTTAAGAAAATTTTGAGGCATCTAAAAAATTTTAAATTAAATTGACTTTTAAAAATTTGCATAATTAAATTAAAATATGTTTAATATAATTAATAGATGAACAAAATGAACATCCATATAACATTTAGTAAATACACAACAGTAGTAAAAACAACCTGCTACCCTGATATATACAAAATTTTTAAAAAATAATCACCAAATTAAAATTTTAAAAAATTGACAATAAATTTTATAAAAAAAAATTCCTAAAGAACTAGAAACTGTTCTCCTTATTAGAAATATCAGAGATGCCTTCACCTGACGACGTTAATAGCTGCCGCTAAGGTATGTGATGATGCATGGGATATGACAAGCCTCTAACTAGTAGCAAAGTTAACCGCAACAACATTTTTTCTGATACGCAAAACATCACTACTGGGGCTTAAGAACCTGACGCCATCGAATCAGGCAGCTATGTCATGTTCAAATGCAACTGGCCACGTTGAATTTACCAGGCAATTCTAGGTTTTACATCATAGATTTAGTAAGAACTTGGGAAGGCATTAAGAGAAAAACAGTCAATTGTAAGGACAATAATCACCTTTCATCTCTCCAAGCTTTCCATTCATAGTAACAAATCTCAATACGACTCAAACAAGAAACCTCGGGGATGCTTTCTTAAATACCCACTCTCAAGAAATCTGAAATTAAATTGAACATTACTCTGGTGCCATGCAAAACACCATCTTTGTAGAACCAGCAGGCACAAGCTCTGAAATCTTCTAAAATAAGCATCTTGATTACCACTTTACATCGGCTTTTGAAACTTCCCATGAACCCACACCCTCATCATGATTTTCCCTTTTCGGCGGTTTATAGACTGAATGCAGCAATACTCAAGCTCCAGCTACATGCACGGAAGCAATATCATCAAACAAAGAAGATTTCCTTTTTAAACTCTCAAGTCCAAACACTACAATTTATCTAAAAGTTTCTCAAGAATATACAGTTGCATACAAAGTTGACGTAGAGATGCATAGACTTGTCAAGAAAGTGAACCATAAAATAATCGTTCTCGTAAACAAGATTGTGAGTTTCCTTTAGTTCTAGTCACTGAACCCTGGCTGCCAGCCAAAATGGAAAGTGATGCCATGAATAATTGTGTACAGAAACTGGACTAGAATGATGACTTTTCATGATAATGTAAGAAAAGCTGGTTACCTCAATGAAGCCTGCATCCACAAACAGATTCCTGACAAAGTCTAAACAGAAGAAATAAGAACGAGTTCCATCTGATCGCATGTATTCTCGAAATCCCACTTTCTTCTCAGGTTCAAAGCGCAGCATTGTCATGTCATATAGCCCTAAGTTTTGTCAAACTGAAAAGTTATAAGTGCAACCAATTGTAGAGCTTCATAATTAATAAAATATGAAAACTGATAATTAAGACACCTGAATAGCACATTCAAATGTCACATTCGTTAGGCAGTAGTTGAATACTTGTTTTTCTATTACCATAATCCCTAAATAAGAGCAAGCCTCCAGGCCTCAACACAGAAAAGCACTCCATTGCAGGTTTTGGCATCCTTTGAACTGGTACTGCTGATAAAGTGAATATCTGGCAAGAACATACGGCAAGGAGCAATTCATTACCAAAGAGTTTGCAAATTTTGTAAGAGCCTGATCTGTTGGAATATTATCTAAATATACAAGGCGAAACGCAGGGGAAGAGTCCATAAGTTGATTTAACGTGACTGCAACTGTAAAGTTTAAATTTTAAGGACAGAAAGACCACAAAGGGTTTTTAAGGGTGTTATTCATTAGATTTATAATAGTAAGACAATATTCTATAATAAGAAAACACAATCTTGCTTGTTAGTATCTAAATAACTTTATTATTAAACACGCACATATTTCCATATGGAATGCATCATACTTATATTCTAAATACTAAATCTCTATGATTTTCAACATTTCCTCTCAAGATAGTAAGTAGGTGTTCTCAATGTCTAATCTAAGTATGAATTTTGAACTTGCAAATGAGGATTTTTTTAATTAAAAATTTGTATAATTTTTCAATTTGTTGGTTAGTTTTTCTTGTTGAATATTTTTTCTTTTTTTTGCTGTTTTTTTTTTCCCTTTTTGATAAACCCTAAAACTACTAACATGTGCTTTTGCGCAAGATCTAGTCACAGGACGATTTATAGGGAAATTCTCTTTTTTTTTGCTAGAGTTCTTCCCCTTCCCCTTCATAGGTCTTATGGTTGTTGCTTTAAAAAATTGTTTTTGACAAATTTTCCGTCAACTATTTTCGTAGAAAATTTCTGACAGCCATCTTATTCATCTTAATTCCTTTCTTATGTTAGACCTTTGGCTTATTCTTTCAATATATTTCATTTAATTTTCAAAAAAAGAAAAATAACTTGTTCTCCTACTAAAAACAAACTTCTGAAGATAATAGACTTCTTCCTAAATAAGATAACTACTGCAAAAACATAAGACAACTCCTTAATCAGCTACTACTATTAGCTCCTAATTGTTCTCTTTGTATATTTCTTCCCTAAGAATGCATCTTGCATATCATTACTCCCCTTCTGTACAAAGCACTTTTCCCCAAGCCCATACTTAAGATGGTTCTTCTCAAAATCTTCACAGAATTTTCAGAAAGCCTCCTCCTCATCATCTTCTCCAGATTTTATCAATTCTACCACAAACAGCTTATATTTATTTCCACGAGAGAATGCTTCATCACCATTGAAACAAAGCCCCTTTGCTCTTCATTCATCCATCTTGTTCTTTGTTTACTTTTTAAAAAAAGGCTTTTTTGTGCTGCAGATACTGGATGCTATCCCAGAATTTCCCTTCCCTATAGTTCTTCAGTGGATGTTTTCGGGTTGCTCCAAGCAGGGGTTGCCTTATGATTCCTCCTTAAGACAACATAGTTGCTCCTCTACTTCGTTTCATAAAGTGCAGGCCAAATTCATAACAACTCCTAAGGTGATTGGCTGTTGCAATTTTCCTCCTTTTTTCCTTAGACCAACAATGAATAAGCTAAGTTGTGGCTTGTTAGTGAGCTCTATAATTTGGGCCGGCAAAGATTGGAACTCCTCCTAATAATCCTCCATCTTTCCTAACTATTTTAAGTTGGCCAATTCGTCTAAGGGGTTAAGGCTTATAGAAGGATTGAACCTCAGGTGAAATTACCATGTCAATGTCACCCATACTCGCCTCCTCTTGCTTTCCCATTAAGACGAAATGCTACCAGCCTCACTTTCTCTTCTGCAGGTGTTCACCGATTTTCAAAGAACTAATCACATTTATGGATCTAAAGCAACAGATCATCAGTACCGTCATATGAAAGAAATTTTAATTTAGAATACCTAGGAACAATAATCTCTCTTGCTAGCCCAACACTTCTTTCCTCCTGTGGTCCCTATAGGTGCAACTATTGCTCCTCACATCATTGTTCTTACCGCACCCCTTCAACTCTCGCAAAATATCCTCTAGTTCTCAGTTCAAGGACTTTTCGCTGGACTATTTGCTGTTCTCCATCGTTGACAACCTCTCCTCAATGGTTCTTATGAACACATCCATTTGACATGAGACGTTTGGAGAGTAGTCCATAACACCCAGCTTTGACCCCAAATTGATATATATTTTTATATAGAATCTAGTCACAGGACAATTCATAGGAAAGTCCTCTTTTCCCTTGCTGGAGTTCTTCCCCTTCCTAGGCCTAATGGTTCTACTTAGAAAACTCATTTCAAACAAGCCTTTTGTCAACTATTTTTTCAGGAAAATTTTGACTACCTTTTTATTCATCCTAATGCCCTTTAAATGGCTAAATACATATTAGTTTTTGGAACTAGAATAGAATAGGAATTCTATTAAAAATAGACTTCATAAGTAAGAAAAATACTGTGTAAATAAGATAGTTATTACAAAAACATAAGATAATTGTTGCAGCAACATAAGATAACTTCCTAATCAACTGCTATCATCAGCTCCTAATTGCTCTCCTTGTATATTTCTTTCCTAAGAATTCATCTTATAGATCAACCACACAGAGGAAAAACAATAGCGCTTGCAATGGGTTATAAGAAAAGAAGATAGAATAGAAATAATGACGCCCTCAACATAAGAGAAGACAAATGAAGGGTAATGATACTCCCAATGGACTGCCAAGACAAAAGAGAGATAACAACGCTCTCAATGGTAGATGGGCTACCAGAAGAGAAGACAAAAGAAAGAAATTGATGCTCCCAATGGACTATCGAAAAGAAAGACACAGAAAGTGTTAGCGATGCTTTGAGAAAGAAGAAAGAAAATGATTTCATATCCCTAAAAATAGAACTTGGCTCTAATACCATATGAAATTGAAAGTGAAGAAAGGCGGGGATTGAGAATGTATACATTATCTAAATTTAGCTCGACTATAAAGCCTCAATTAATGGAAATAAAGATCACGAATGATTATGAAGTGTATTATTCATTAGGTTTATACCATCTATTCATAATAGTGGGGCAATACAATATTCTATAATAAGTACAATATGTTTATTGTTATCATATACACAAAATCTTGCTATATGAAATAAACTGCAGTTCAATATTAATATTAAATCTACATGATCTTCAATAGTAAGGACACCATAGAATGCAAACATTGTAAAATAATCTTATGACTGGTTTAGGACCAAACAAATATCAACAAGTTAAACTCAGCAATTCAAAAGTTTAAATATGGTTAAAATTAGTTCTAGCACTGAACGGCAGGAAAACTAACAAACCCATAGTTATCTACATTGTATCATTTGTTTTGTTAGTTGATTCTAATATCCACATGAAGAAAAGACTTCATTTTACATAACAAAAATACTAAACCAATAAGCCTATGGTTCATTTTCTAGCAAAGGTTAAACAATAAAAGTTTTGCCATGGGCTCATCATCTATTATAGAATTGATTTGATAACCACCATCCATCCACATCCCACTTCCAGCTTTTTTATAGCCTTCTCCTACCGACGTTCAAAGATTGGAGAACATACATATATTATCACAAGTAGATTATCACTTCAGTCAATGTGAAAATATGTGTATAAACTTTTAAGTTTTACATAATTTCCTTGTTTCTGGAGGCACAACCAGATACTCCATGACTCTATATTTGACTCTGCAGATCCAAAGAAAAGGGCTTACCAAGGTAACAAAATCAACCCCACCAATACAACAATCGCTTTCTTTTGAGGAGTGTGCACCCAACATATCTATTGTACCACATTCTTTAACATCTGAATAAACATACAGTATTACCAAATTAAATAATATTCACCGGTGATGCTAATCCAATTTATGAACAAATGGAATTTAAGAACAAACCAGTAACCTCAGAAGCACCGCAGCTTCCTCTGCAAGAATCACAGACTAACCACTTAGGAAACCCAGTGAATGCAAAATCACAAAGGAATGACTTAAAGCGACGTTGGACTCCAAAGATTTGGGTAGTGTCCACAATATTCTTAGTTCTTTCAAGAGTCATATCACTACAGTCACAAGCATAAACGATGATGGTCCTGTTGCCACTGCACAAAAAAATAGCTAGTTATTAGATGACAGCAGAAAGATGAAGCAGCTCATTTCAGGCAAAGAATGAAAATACATCGGAATGAATTATGAGGATTCATCGTTTTAGGTACCATAGACAAGATGAACTTAATATCTATTAGGTAATGCCATGAATTGCATCATGCTAGCTGCAACATAAATGCCAAATAGGTGATGCCAACAAGTTAGAATATAATAACTGAATCAACCCATGCAGTTTCCAATAATGAGTTAAAACTGAATGTATGAAAATAGTTTCCAAGTGTTGTCTCCAATGCTGCAACCACATGACTAATAAGCCAAAAGCTTCCCATCCCAGCGACACCAAAATCGTGGTTCTTTAGAAGTGATTACCTAATATCTAGCTGTAGACCAAAGGGGAATGAAAAACATTGAAGTGGAAAATATATACTTCCATCTGGCTGAATGAGCACTCTATCACATATAGGACTAAGGTTATGTTTGGTTAGACGTAAGGTTTTTAATGGAATTAAACGGTTTATAATGGAATAAAATGTAAATGACTGTAATATTAGAAAATTGTTATTTGGGAGAGATCGAAAGATTCATAATGTAATATAGTCAAATATTGTTTGGAAAAAGAGTTTACAATATAATATAGTAAAAAGTTGTTTATCATTTTACATTCCATTCTAAAACCTCCAAATCAAAAGTTTCTCATTTTTTATGTTTATGATAAAATGAGATATAATATGAAACCCTCCTCTTCCATCTCATTCTATTCCATTCCATTATAAACCCTCCTCCCAAACGATGGCATAATATTACATTTCATTCTATTTCATTAATAAAACTCCCAACCAAACATACCCTAAGTCTATCATCAATCCATAGAATAATCCTGAGTTCCATCTCAACGTAATAAGCAATTGATCTGCTGTCAAATTAAGCCGCTACATAAATGTTATCATCTGAAAAATGCCCACTATGCACCTCCAGCAGCCTTTTCTTCTTCACAATACCACCCAACCCCCAAAAGAAAAAAATTATGCCAACGTAAGGGGCTGTATTAAAAAGTGAAAAAACATACATGGAAAGTTGGAAACAAACTGCAAGACTAACAGGCACGTTGTACCTCAATTAATCAAAGTGTAACCAGACTGAACTAAAACAAGACAGGTTTCATATACTCTGAAACAAAAGACAGTACTTTCAGATATTTCTATGTTTTACCGTAAGATAGGAATCACAGAACTGCCATTCCCGCAACCAACCTCCAGAACCTTAGAGGACTCCCTACAAGACACCAACTCAGGAAATTCCTTCAACAAGTACCTTCTCTCCTAAAAAACTCACGTAATCAACACAATGTCAGAAACCCATAAACTAAGAGGAACCTCAAACTAAAATTTGTAAGAAAAAAACGAAAAATAATCAAACCTTGAAGAATCTACCGGAAGAGTGACGCCTGTGGAACTGTTGCCAAGCCTTAGAATCTTCACTCTTAGTTTCTGCAATTTTCGAAAGTTGATTTTCACGTTGTTGCTGCTGTTGTTGGCATGGTTCCAATAAGTGGTATTGGTAAGATGGGTTGGTTTCGATTTCTTGTCTTAGTGTTTCCCACTCGAAGTCTTTAGAGTGGTACTCTGCCTCTGCTTCGTCGTCGCTCATGGTTGTCTCTCTAATTATGTTCAAAGCGTCCACCCTCACGCGGTGGAGGGCCAGCGTTGGTTAGATGTTATTGATGGTGGTGGTAGTGGCGACGACGGCGGCGATGCGGCTAGAGTTAATCAGGTCGGCATCAGACGCCCGTCAAGCCAGATATTCTTAGTTGATTACAGATGTAGATATCAAATTTATATTTTTGAAAATAGTTGCTTAAGATCATTGTTAAGGTTCTAAATTCTCTAATATTATTACTACACTTTCATTAAAATAATTTGCATTAAAATCTTTTGTTGCATTTTAATAAATTGCAAACTCAAAACATATGAAATTATTCTGTGTCATAAATTTATAATATATTATACTTTTAATGTTAAATATATTGACAATAAAGCATCAGTTTATTATGTTATTAACTTGTGGTTGTGAAAAAAGCATTTTCTTTATAAATCACAGGCTAATCCCTAGCCCTAGTGGTCCACGATCCGGCAGATCGGGATGGGTCGACTCGTAACCGGGCTAGGTCAAACATGGCTTATCATATATATTATTTTTTAAGAAAAGTTAAAAACGATGTCGTTTTTTAAGAAATAGCCGAACCACTGCTCGTGGTTCGAGTCATTTTGTGCTCTGAATACATAATTGAAAATTTATAAAGTTAGCAATAAAAATAAAAATTAATTCAATAAAATATATGTTTTTGATCCTTATATTATAAATAATGTTAATAAAGTCATTAATTCTTTTATGTTTCAAACAATATTTTTTTGGTTCAAAACAAAGCTCTAATTATGTTCACAGTATGATACAAAAGTTATTTGGCTAAGTAATCCAATAGTGCATAATATTTGAATTTTGAGCACTTTTGTTAAATAATCTTCCCCACTCATTTGTATTTTAAATTAATAATTATAAAAACAAAGAAATTATTTCTAATAAGTAAATAACGAATTAAAAGTATAAAAATCTACCAAGATACATTTTTTCTTTATTAAGTTCCCTCTTTGCAAATAGTTAATTAATTATATTATTCTCTTTTTTAGCAATTAAATATAATTATTTAAAATATATTAAATTTTGATGTAAAACAAAATTTTAACACATTTTTATTTTTAAAAAATTTAACAAATTTTTATTTCTCAATATTTTTAACAAACCAACTACTATTAATGGTAATGATAATTATTTTTCTCTTAACCAACCATCATAATTATAATGATTATATCCATTCTCGTTCATCACTATATATTCATTCTCATTCTCCATATGAATCAACCATCCCCTTAGTGATTTTATTTTAGTTTCATTGAGATTCAATTATATGTTTTTAATTATTCCTAAATTATGTTAGTGGAATTTTCCTTTTGGGAGAGAATATCAGAGTTTGTACTGCAAAAATAGAAAACAGAGATGATAAAAAGTGAAAGTAGAGGGGATAAAGGAGGAGTTGCCTGTAAAATTCACACCTTTTATTCAATTCAAACTGGCCTTTTATCAAGACCAGACTTAACAGAACCATGAATAAACGCCTCCTAAAATCAAGCAACCTAACAAATGGTACCTGATATCACTACCGCATAAATAACAGAAATCTGATTAAGTCAAACAAACAACTAAACTATAGAAACGTAAGCAACAATAACTGATCCAAAAAAGACCCAGTTCCCCTCCATTCGTGGACCCACGTGTCCCATAGAAGAGAGTCACTCTTCTTTGTTCATGCACCACGTGTTCCACGTGTTCCCTTGTATGAAGACCGTATCATTGCCCCTCCCTTAGAGAGTCCTTGTCCTCAAGGACAAACTCTGGGTAAGTCTTTGAAAAACATCGTAAATTCTCCCAAGTGGCATCTGCATCAATAGTGCCAGCCCATTTCACCAAAACCTCAGTAACTGGATTATATTTCCCTTTCTTTAACACGCGGCGATCCAGAATTTGGAGAGGTTGAGGAAGAATGACAGAGTCATCAGAAATTGGTGGTAAGGCTGCCAAAGGCGTAGGACGATCCCCCAAATATTTGCGTAATAAACTTACATGTACCACAGCATGAATCTTTGACCCAGGAGGTAAGTCAAGGCGATAAGCAACGAGCCCAACGCGTTCCAGAATTTGGAAGGGACCGAAGTAGCGTGGAGACAGTTTGGTAGAGCTTTGAAATGCGACAGAAGATTTTCGATATGGCTGGAGTTTTAAATAAACCCAATCACCAACTTGAAATTGTACCTCTCTTCTATGCCGATTAGCCTGGACTGTCATGCGTTCTTGAGCTCGATGTAGGTTCAGTTTTAAGTTACGAAGGATGTCAGATCGTTGTCGGAGGTAGTCATCTACAGACTGAACCTTTGTGGTGCCTGCAACATATGGTAAAACAATAGGGGGTTTGATACCGTAGACAGCTTCAAATGGTGAAATTTTAGTGGAAGAGTGGCAGCTACTGTTGTAGCTTAACTCGGCCCAAGGTAACCAGTCAACCCAATGTCGTGGTTGATCACCGGTGAAGCAACGAAGGTATTGTTCCAAAGTCCTATTGACAACCTCTGTTTGCCTATTAGTCTGGGGGTGATAACTGGAGCTTAACTTTAGTTCTGTTCTATGGAGTTTAAACAAATGTTGCCAAAACGTACTGAGGAAAATTTTATCACGGTCACTTATAATGGAACCTGTAAACCCATGACGTTTGACGATGTTACATATAAATTCCTTTGCCACTG
>JANIJH010000003.1:48060836-48072141 GCA_024520975.1 Erythroxylum areolatum
ATTCCTTGGCCACTGTTGCTGCTGTGAAGGGATGTCGTAAGGGAATGAAATGGCTGTATTTTGAAAGAAGGTCG
This sequence comes from Erythroxylum areolatum, assembly GCA_024520975.1. NCBI lineage: Eukaryota > Viridiplantae > Streptophyta > Magnoliopsida > Malpighiales > Erythroxylaceae > Erythroxylum > Erythroxylum areolatum. The sequence goes on from JANIJH010000003.1 coordinate 48,060,911, forward strand.
ACTACCACCAGGATTGTCGAACACCCGTGGGAGAGAGGAAGACCTTCTATGAAATCCATGGAGATGTCTGTCCAAGTAGCTTCTGGAATCGGTAGAGGTTGAAGAAGACCTGCTGGCTTCAAGGTGTCTGTTTTATAGCGTTGGCAGGTTGAACAATTTCGAATAAATTTCTTTACTACTGTGCGAATGCCAGGGCACAGGAAATGTGTTTTAATTCGATTCAAACTTTTCTCATACCCGAAGTGCCCACCAAGAGGTGAAGCGTGTGAGTGTTGGAGTATGAGAGGAATTAAAGAGCTATTAGGACTCAAAAATACCTTGCCCTGTTTTGTCCAAACTCCATCCTTTTTGCTGAACACAAAGTCCTTTTGAGACAAAAACTCTTCTTGCAATCTTGAATAAAAAGGGTCAGTTAATACCTCATGTTGTAACGTAGACCACCATGTTGAGTCTGGAATGGACAGTGTGAGCATATGAAATTCAACCACCCTAGACAAGGCATCAGCACCCTGATTTTCTTTTCCCTTACGATATTCAATGACATAATCATACCCCATTAGTTTTGGCATCTAGCGAGCTTGAGCGGGAGTGGTAATCCTTTGGTCGAGTAAGTATTTTAAGCTTCTTTGGTCTGTACGAACTACAAAGGGCCGGCCTAACAAGTATGGTCACCACTTCCTAATGGCTTTCACAATAGCAAGCATCTCTTTTTCGTAAGTTGAGAGACTCAACATAGAACCTTTAAGAGCTTCACTATAGTAAGCAATGGGTCTTCCCTCTTGCGATAAGATGGCACCAATCCCTTTACCACTGGCGTCACTTTCTTCCACAAAAGGTTTTAGAAAAATTTGGCAATTGCAGAACTGGTGGAGATGACAAGGCTTGCTTGAGCTCGTTGAAAGCTATAGTACATTCAGATGTCCAATGGAATCCATTTTTGGTCAGAAGTTTAGTGAGAGGAGCAGCAATACTACCAAACCCACGAATAAATTTGCGATAATACCCCGCGAGACCTAGAAATCCACGTACTCCTTTTGCCGTTGTTGGCTGTGGCCATGCTTGAACTGACTGTATTTTGGTTGGATCAACAGCAACTCCTTGGTCAGAAACAATGTGGCCCAAATACTCAACTTGTTGGACACCAAAGCAACATTTTGATTCCTTTGCGTACAATTGGTGTTGAAGCAATAGTTCCAATACCGTCTTCAAGTGATTCAAGTGTTCTTCCCACGTCCTACTGTACACTAAAATATCGTCAAAAAATACTAAAATGTACTTACGTAGGTAAGGCCGAAAAATGTCGTTCATCAAGCATTGGAAAGTGGCTGGAGCATTGGTTAAGCCAAATGGCATAACCAAGAATTCATAATGGCCTTCGTGGGTTCGAAAGGTTGTTTTGTGGACATCTTTCGTTGCGACTCTGATTTGATAATAACCAGACCGTAAGTCGATCTTAGAGAATACTAGTGACCCATAAAGTTCATCAAGAAGTTCGTCGATGACTGGAATTGGAAACTTGTCCTTTACAATGATTTCATTGAGTGCACGATAGTCAATACAGAAGCGCCAACTGCCATCTGCCTTTTTAACGAGTAATACTGGCGAGGAAAAAGGACTCTTGCTTGGTCGAATTAATCCTGTCTGAAGAAGCTCTCTGACTTGCTTTTCAATTTCTGTCTTCTGATAATAAGGGTATCTATAGGGCCGTACATTAACTGGTCTGCTTTGGGGCTATAATGGAATATTATGATCCTGAGTGCGTTGTCGAGGTAATTGGGTTGGAGTTTGAAATATGTGTTGGTACTGCCTAAGAAGACGTTGTAAGGCAGGGGAATGCAGCTGTTGAGCCTTGTCTTTCGAGGTCTGCATCTGCAATAAAAAACTATAGCAAAATTGTTCATTATATTCTTTATTTGTCAAAGCTTCTAGATTACCACCCTTGATGCCATGGAATGTATAGGGCAGATTTCCTTGCTTCACTGTCATGGTCAAGTTTTTGTAATCTGTTTCGATAGGTCCCAAAGTAGACAACCACTACACTCCAAGAACAAGTGAACAAGCAGCCACTGGTAAAATGTAGAAATCTGCTTGTGTTTGGAACCCCTGAATGTTCAAAGTGACAGCCGAACACTTTCCTGAACAAGTGATTTTCTCCTTGTTTGCCACCATCACTTGGAACTGCTGATCTTATTCTACTGGCAGGTCTAATTTATGTACTAAGGATTGATCCATGAAATTGTGGGTGCTTCCACCATCTACAAGAATCACCACATCTTTTCCTTTGAGATGACCTTGCAATCGGAGAGTCTGGGGGTGTTCAGTCCCTGTAATAGCATGGAAAGAGATCTCAGGAAGTTCTTCAAGTGGCTCAGGTTCTGCTTCTTCAATGACGTCTTCAATCATAAACAACTGTGGGCGTTGACAACGGTGTCCAAGTATGAACTTTTCATCACAGTAGTAACAGAGGCCCTTGTCTCTGCGTTCACAGGCTTCTTGACTTGTAATTCTGCAGATGGGGGTAGATTGCGAAGGAAAACCTGCATTGTTATTTCCAGATTTAATTTGTGGAGGAGGACCCAATAAACTAGTTTGTACTTGGTTGTTATTGCAGAAGGATGTGGTATGGAAATGGTTGTTTTTTAAAACAGCCCTCTTCTTTTGTAATTCATTCTTCTCTTCTACCAAACGTGCAAGACCAATGGCATTGGTTAGTGTTCGTGGTTGTTTGAGTCTCACGTCCATTCGAACATCATCTTTTAATCCAGCCACAAAGCATCCAATTAGAAATTTCTCAGGCAAGTCATCTACTTGGTTAGAAAGCTTCTCAAATTCTTGTTGATAATCAGCTACCGAACCAACCTATTTTAGACGGGTTAATGCTTCTGAGGGGTCTTCATAATCAGTTGGACCAAAGCGAGCAAGCAAAGCTCTAGTGAATTCAACCCAATTCATTGGTCCTTTATATCGTATAATCCACCTATACCATTGGAGGGCAACTCCTTTTAAGTGAAATGACGCTAGCTGCACTTGTTGATCTTGAGGTACACATTTGAAATCGAAATATTGTTCTGCCTTAAAGGTCCAACCATGTGGATCATCTCCTTCAAATTTCGGGAAATTAAGCTTGAGGTGATGATTTTTGAGGTCTATGTGGCTATCGTGGCTGGTTTGTGTTTGGGGAAGGGATATTTCTGGGATTTGTAAGTTGAATGAAGTCTGATATGGGAACTTTTGTCCATTGACTGTGCTGCTGTGGTTGATATTAGATGGCGGGAAGTTTGAGGGTTCACCTTGGTGTGTCTCTGATGAAGACTGGTGGTGTTGTGGTCGTAGATGTATGGATTCTAATCTGATGAGGGTGTTTTGGTGGAGGGTTTGTGTGGCTTCCATGGTTTGTAACTTAGTCAGGATAGTTTGTAGAGTTGAGTGTATCTCTGTGAAGGTGGACTCATGTTTTTGAACAGTTTCGAGCATCTGACTGCGAAACTCAGAATTTGTTTTGCGGGTTTCCATTGAAACTTGTCTCTGATACCACTGTTAGTGGAATTTTCCTTTTGCGAGAGAATATCAGAGTTTGTACTGCAGAAATAGAAAACAGAGATGATAAAAAGTGAAAGCAGAGGGGATAAAGGAGGAGTTGCCTGTAAAATTCACACCTTTTATTCAATTCAAACTGGCCTTTTATCGAGACCCGGCTTAACAGAACCAAGAATAAACGCCTCCTAAAATCAAGCAACCTAACAAGTGGTACCTGATATCACTACCGCATAAATAACAGAAATCTGATTAAGTCAAACAAACAACTAAACTATAGAAACGTAAGCAACAATAACTGATCCAAAAAAGACCCAGTTCCCCTCCATTCGTGGACCCACGTGTCCCATAGAAGAGAGCCACTCTTCTTTGTTCATGCACCACGTGTTCCACGTGTTCCCTTGTATGAAGACCGTATCAAATTAATATTATAAGCATGTTGATTATGTCTGATTTCATGCAAGTGAGAATGAGAAATCCTTTATATTAATAAATCTAAGATAATTGAAACTAGTTGCATACAAACCTAGAAATATGTCGACATAAATATTCTAGTTATGATTAAACCTAATAGTGAAATCTATAAATTGATTAATGCAATTATAAGGGTTTTTGATTAAATAAAGATTTCAATGAATCGATTTAGGATTAGATGCTAATATTCTTGACGAAGAAACTAGCAGGAATTTTCGTAATATAATGAACTAAGATTAAATTGATTAGGAAAATTATAATTTCATAGGAAACCTCAGGGGATTCAAATTTTAGGTCTCCTGTCTTCTCTAATTGTTTATTAGTTTAATATATGTTGTGTTAATTTATTATTGTTTATTATTATTATTATTATTACATTTTTGAATTTAATTAATCTTAAGCATTATAATTTGTTAGAACTATAATTTGTTAGAACACTGAATTGGAAATTCTCTGTTCCCCGCAATCTGGACCAAACAAATTCCGTGTCACCGTAGAGTTGACACTAACCTACAATAATATGAATCTACCAAACAAAATTTGACAATTTGACAACGCCAAGTTTTCCATGAAGCTTAAGCAAACATTAAAGACAAACTTCATCCATTCTTGCAATTCGTCCGAGGTCAATCTGCATGTGCATTCACTTCAAGCATCATATGGGAGACTAAGTAATGAAAACGATAAATTTTGATACAAAATTGAATTGCAAAACAATGGGAGCAACCTTAGAACTATGAATAAATGATTTCACAGGTGTGGAAGATCACGTGAATTATTGAGATTGGTGCTTGTAGCATGAGTTACAGGAAGGGTAAACGACTTGCTAATCTATACAGACACAAATATTAAACTTCAAGGGAAAATGATTGTACACGTAGTTTCTCCTGTCAAAATACCTTTGTACCCCAGTGTACTGCCGAGAGAGGAAGGGGGGAAGAGATGCAACGAGAGTGATAAAGAGAGAGCGAGATGGCCATATATTGCATTGAAACTCGATATATTCACTATGCTGCAAGTTGATCATAGTCCCCGTTTTCAGGAGATTGGTGTGCTCCATGAAGTGTTGTTCCTGAGAAAAAAGCTCGCCAGTTAGTAGTGTTAGTGGATCAAACATGGCTGATTAGTCAACTAAACCCACCAATTAAAGGATAAAATTGAAAGGGACGAAAATATGAGACAAATCCAACCTGTCAAATCATAACCAACTGTAGCTCTAACATCTAGACTCTCTCTCCAATCCACTGTCCTTGATGGTGCTGTGTGCATCCCCTGCTGTTGAATTATGTAAGAATTTCCTGCAATAGCTTGATGATCAACAGGATTTCTCCCAGGAGATTCGACAGGAGAGCGGAACAAAATATTTGATACTGAAGCCGCACCCACTGGTGATGACAACTTGCCACTAGAAGCATCACCTTTTATACCGATATTGATATCCTTCTTGTTTTCAAGTAAGAAAGAACCAACAATTACCTGTGAATATATTTGACAAACAGATATTAAAAAATCAACAGCATAATCTCAAGATTATAGACGTTTTATGTACATCAGTACCACACATGCAAGCATCTCTAGCATACATCTGCGCCCAAATGCATTTTGCTTCCATAAATAATATTTTCTTTCAAGCAATTGTATATCTAGCTCGATACCTGCACAGGACCAGCGGCCTTCAGGGGTCCACCAACTCCTCCTCCAATGATCTGACCATCAGTGTTAGAAAGGCACACACTGAGACCACCTGTTCTCCCTCCAATATCAGTCCGTATATAAGATCCAGACAGTGAAATAATCTCAAACCGACCCTGTTTGTAATTGAATACATATTGAGATCATTAAGGCCACAGTTAATCACAGTGGACAACTTCAAGCAGCCATACGAAGCATTCTGTTTGCTGATATGTTGCTATCAAGCTCTCTTAATGGAAAAAACAGAGGGGGTAAGCCCTATGTTTTATGAAGCATTCTGTTTGCTGATATGTTGCTATCAGGCTCTCTTAATGCTTATACCCTCTGTTTTTTCCCAAACATATGGGGCCTCCATGAAATGCACATAATAAAGAATAGAGTCTGAATTGAAAAAAGAAGCACAATACCTCATATGTAATGTTGCCACCTGATGTTGCAGGCTGACGAAGAGATGCATTTGAAATTGAACCAGAGGCAGAAAGAATGCACACGTCACGCTTGCTTTGTTGCATAAAAAACATAAGTTTCTGCCCCACATCCTGCATAAGATTACATCATTTTGGTAAATAGAAAAGAGTAACAGCTGTTAATCAACTTAGAAAGTCGTTTTTCCATGAAAAGTACCTTCAGGTGTTAGCATCTAATGACTACAAACGGCCAAAATAAATTCCAATTCTACACTATCTCTCACCATGTTTAGAAAACCAAAGCCTAGGATATGAAATATCCCATCCTACATCACTGCATTCTGTCAATCCAATATGTTTACCTCTCCTATTTGAGGTACATAATAATTTAATCCACTCACAAGATACTGCCAACCACGAAAAAGATTAGTAAACTTTGTTTCCTGAAACTAAAATCTAAGCCACCATGTTATAACTACGAATATCCTTCAAGTGCTGGATTTGGGACAATAAGTACCTTTTTACATTTCAATATATATCATCAAAATAAGTGATTTACTTATCACCATAAATTACAAGCTTTGGTGATCACAGAATTAATACTAAAGACATGACCAATCAATAAATTTACATACAATATCAACATAAGAAGTAGGGGAAAACAATCACATATTATACAAATCATATACTTCCATCCAAGAAAGTTAATAAAACTCAATAGTAAATTCACACAACACACAGATGCAGAGGGAAACACAAATAGAAAGAAAGGGCAATGCATGATGGTAAGGGTGGAAGAGAAATGAGATCTTATTTTCACTGGAACATTGAACAACAATGTTAGTAGTAGAAAGTTAAGCTGGTTAGATGGCAAAGAAAATATGCAGTAATCGCATTTGCATAACACAGTCAATGAAGTTGCCCTTAGAAATCTAGCTATGTCTACTTGTCACTGATGAAATAACAACAAAACCAATAAATAGCAACATCATTTTAAAGTATAGTCTCCATACCTCTCCGGCAGCTACACTGATAACATGTGGAGCAAAACCCTGTCCATTCCCTGAACCAGTAAATAGAAGAAAATTTGTTCTAAAACCCAAGTAACAGATTATAAAGTCGATCAAAATGACAGCTTAGAATCTTCATGGAAGTGTCATGACTGAAAATAAACCTTAAATAATGAAAAGAATAAGAACGAGAAAATTCAAGTGCGACACTGAGAATCTTGAAAAATCATAAAAAATTAGCATAGACACTTCAAGGACGGAAAGCTTTTAAAGACTATTTTGACAACATGTTATCTGTAGCAACCAGCTGGGATTTTGAGATGACCAGAGTCACATGAACAGATATGCAGATGAGGTGCAGACACAGCTGTCTACATGTAAAAGGCCAAGCTAAAACAACATATGAAATAAACATCCATTCAAAATGGAAAAGACCTCTGCATTATGCAAGACAACTTGTACTTGAACAAAATCAACAAGCAAGAAGCAAAATATAAAGAAAATACTCATTACCCCACCATTGACATCAAGCCACTTGCACCTTAAGGTATATGAGATTACACACTCTACTGTCCAGAAACCTCTGGCCCAATAAACCTGTACCAACCCTGTTCTAACCCATCTCAGTCATCTATTTATGTGGGTGGCTGAGATGAGTTGGGACAAGGTTGGTACAGGTTTAATGGACCAGAGGATTTGAGGGGGTCCAGAAAGAGCATAATAAAACATACAAGGCATAGATATTTCAGGAATAAACATCAATGTCTTCACTTCTCCTCCAACAAAGGCAAAGCAATAAACTAATAACACCCTCACCAGCCCTACCACCCAGAAAAGGCATAACCTTTTTGAAGCATAATCCAACGACGTTTTCCCGAAAGATAGAAATTAAACATCCACAAAGGCTAAACTGTCGAATTCAAAAAGTTGCCACCGAACCATGGAAAGACTAAGCCTTTAGTAAATAACAAATCAAGGGGAAGCAACCAAGAAAACATACCGGAAACAAAATTTTCTCTTTCATTCAAAACAAATTAATCCTAGTAGACAAGGCTATATCACCATCCACATTCAATACAAGATGAAAACGGCCTACTAAACTTTCTAGTAAATTTCACAAATAAACCAAATTTAACAAGTAAATCGACTAAAACAAGAAGAAAGAGAAAAACCGACCCAGAGAAAGCAGCTGCTGTGATTTTTTTGAGGAACCCGAGTAAAGAGGAGATGATGAAGAAGCAGCATCCCTCTTGTTCTTAGCGAGAGAATTCGAAGACGCTGCCGTTTTCTTCGCCGCCAAAGCTTGCTCCGGCGTACCGTACTTCCGTGGCCGGCCTCTCTTTCTCCTCGCTGCCGGCTGCTCCACTGGAGCACTCGTTACGGCCGTTGATGAAGGCCCCACCGAGTGAGGGTACAGCATAGACGCCCCACCAACAGCAGCACTAGTGTCAGCGTTGTTGTTGCTGTTGCTGCTGCTGATGTTGTTGTTAGGTGCCACAAGGCCATTAGTCCCCGAGAGAATTGTGGCCGTTCCGGTGGTGGCGGTGAAGTAAGAGCTAAGAGGGTGGTGTTGTTGGCTCTCGTTTGCTTCCATTTTGTAGCCGAGAGAGAGAGAGATAGGGAGAGAGAAAATAAGTTATTTTTTAATTTCTTTTTGGAGGAATTGATTTTTATTTGTGGGATATTTTTAGGTTGGGATTCCAAAAAAAAGGAAGCGGATATCCTCAGCCGTTGGATTTTCGATAAAATAATCCTGTTTTTGACTTTTGAAATATCCAAACTGGATACTAATTTATAGGAATTGGATTTTTAAGAGGAAACTTGAACTTCATTTTTGACCGTTGGATGAGGAAAACGCTATTTTTGGCTCTTTATTATGTGCATAGAGTATTCTTTCTTGTCTAGTTGAAAACATTGATGAAACACATACGATGTTATTGTAAGGCGTCGGAAATAAAAGCTTGAGATTTCAACAATCTATTTGAAACTTTGTGGGTTGATTTTCAAAACGTTACGAAAGCCCATGTGTTCTTGCGTTTCATCGGGATTAATTTTCAAGAATGGAGTTAAGAATTCTTCAAATTTGGTTGAAGAAGATCAATAGAGGAGAATGAAGAGAAAAGTTAGCCAACAACTGTTATTGTATTTGCGCATATTCCTTCATCAAACAACCATGATTCCGCATTTCGACAATTTTGTCCACGAGATTGATATTTACATAGCGATTTTGAAAGTCCTTTAAGAATTCTCAGTCAATCGTCACTCTCGTTGTCATGCAACCATTGCATCAATGCCTGCACTGTTGAGATGACTCACCATGCACCTCGCCCGGATCACCGCTGGTTGTTGTCGTTTTCGAAACGGATTGAATTACTATTGGAAGATGGGCCTAGATCTTATGTACGGTTGGGAACAAGAAAAGTGCAGTAAATCTTAACAAACTGAATGGTTTTTTTTTTTTTTTGATAAATAACTGAATGGTTTCTTTCCTATCTTCCAATTTCTGATCCATCATTAGGATTTTTTAATTGCTAGTTAAATATGGAACATGCACATACTCAATGACGGATTTAGAAATTTTTTCGAGTAAAAGTAAAATATTTAAAATACTCTTATATTATTAAAAAAGATAAAAATATTTGTACATTTGATAAACAAAAAATTACATCATTGTCTTGAGTTTCTTATATATAAGTATATAATCTATTACAATTATTCCCTATAAGTCCTCATATTTTGATACCACTATAAATTTTTTTATTTTTAATACTATTGAAGATATCTTGCTCAATAATTTCACTTGATAATGATGCAAATTTGTCATTTTTGTGCATTTCACCTTGACCTTCTTCGATGTACAAAATTTCATATTTGGAATAACAATATCATGACTCTCACAAAATGAAGATGTTTCATCAAATAAGGACTGTCACCTATCATCTCTCATCATTTATAGTTGTTGTTTGGAAACTTTAATCAAAGATATTGCATTGATAATATCTTGATCCTTTCTTTGCAATGATTGAGATAATTCATTTGTGATGCTCAAGATTTTTTTTCATCAAATGTAAGCTAAACACAAATTCATAAGATTGAATAGAATCAAGTAAAGCATATGCTTCACCTTTTTGCTATGAAGTTATACCTTCTTCCATAATGATCTCTAGAACATCAACTATGGAGTCAAACATCACAATTAAGCTTGATAATGATCCATAATGTGTGTCCCAAAGTGTGTCACCTAGTCTTTGAAGAGAAGTTTCTTGATGTAACCTTACCACTTAAAAGTTCACCATTTTTTAGCCCTTCAACAATCTTATTAAATTGCTTCTCACAAAAAGATCTTTTCTTTTACAAGAACCTTTAACTACATTTGATAAGCTTGATACCGTGTTAAATAAAAAAGCAACATGTACATAATTCTTAGCCATCGCTACAAGTGCTAATTGCAATTGGTAAGAGAAACAATGAATATAGTGAGCTGAATTTTTTTCTTTTAAAATAAAAATTTTCAAACCATTAATTGTTCATTGCATCTTGCTAGCTCCATCGTAGCCTTACCCATGTAGAGATGATATACTCAATCCATGCTTTGAAAACAATTTATCTATTGCAAACTTTAATGATAAAGAGGTGGTATCACTAACATGAATAATATCAATAAATCGCTCAAGAACACATCCTTTTGCATTCACATAATGTAAAACAATAGCCAATTGTTCTTTGATTGAGATATCATGAGACTTATTAATAAGGATAGAAAATAACCTACCTTGAAGATCATTAATAATGAAATTGGAGGTTTCAATTGCAGCGACTTTGACAATATCCTTTTGTATGTCAGGAGCAATGACTTTGAAATTTCCGCGGGCATTGTTTAAAACAACATTGTTGATAGTTTCATTATGGTCAACCAAGAATTGTAAAAGTTGAAGAAAAGTACCATTATTACTAGAAGTCTCTGATTCATCATGACCACAAAAAACCTGTAACATCCCGTTACTGTTAGCAAGGGTAATTGGGACAGTTTGATAGGATTTCACTGCATTCACTGATTGAGCATGTTACTGGCCTCTAATTATAGAGGAACAGGTTTATTGCATATGCATTTATT
>JANIJH010000003.1:48140985-48152077 GCA_024520975.1 Erythroxylum areolatum
ACCATTCAAAAAGGCACTTTTCACATCCATTTGAAATAGTTTTATATCATGACAAACAACATATGCAAGCAAAATCCGAATCGCTTCTAATCTAGCTACAAGAGCAAAAGTTTCATTATAGTCTATTCCTTCTTGTTGATTATAGCCTTAAGCTACTAATCTAGCTTTGTTACGACTTACTCTACCTGACTCATCTAGTTTATTTTTAAATACCCACCTGGTTCTTATGATTGACTTATTGGGGGTCTGGGAACAAAAGAACAAACTTTATTCCTTGTAAATTGATTCAACTCCTCTTGTATGGCTAAAATCCAAGCTTCATCCTGAAGAGCTTCATCAATTTTCTTAGGTTCTATTTCAGAAATAAAATTTACATTTGCTTCTCCTCTAAATTTAGACCTAGTTCTCACGCCTTCTGAAGTTTCACCTATAATTAGATATTCTGGGTAAGAGGATTTATACCTCTAGTTTTTTCTCAAACTAAGGTTTTCAAGAATATATTCTACTTTATCTATTAGAGCATCTGATGTTGACAAGTCTACATTATCAACCAAGGGAATTGATAGGGTTTCATTATCAGAATCATTTCTTCTATCTGGTTGTGAAGCATCATCAAATTTGACATGCGTAGATTCTTCAACAGATTTAGAAGCAAGATTATAAACCTTATAAGCTTTAAAGACAATGAGTATCCTAGAAAAATTCCTGAATTAATCTTAGAATCAAATTTATCCAATATTTCTTTTGTATTCAATATAGTACACTTCCTACCAAACGGATGGAAGTAAGAGATATTTGGCTTCCTTCCTTTCCATAACTCATATGGAGTTTTATTTAACCAAGGTCGCAAAAGTATTCTATTTTGAATGTAACAAGTTGTATTTACAGCTTCTGCCCAGAAATATTTAGGAAGGTTCATTTACAAAGCATGGTTCTTGCCATTTCCTGAATCGTCCTGTTCTTTCTTTCTACAACTCCATTCTGTTGTGGAGTTCTAAGAGTAGAGAAATTATGAAAAATTCCATTCTTTTCACAAAACATTCTGAATTTTTCATTTTCAAATTCACCACCATGATCACTTCTAATTCCAGCAATAAAAATTCCTTTTTCATTTTGTAAATTTTTGGAAAGAACTTTAAAACATTTGAAGGACTCATCTTTATGTGATACAAATAATATCCAACAAAATCTAGTGAAGTTATCAACAATTACGAGACCATACTTCTTTCCGCCAAGACTTAATGTTCTAGTTGGACTAAATAAATCTATATGTAATAACTCTAGAGGTCTAGACGAAGTTTCAACATTTTTAGAAGAAGGATGTTCTAACCTGTTTCCTTTTTGACAACTCTCACAAAAGAAATCTTTGTTAAAACTTATTTTTAGTAAACCTCTTACCAAATCATGTTTAATCAACTTGGAAATATGTTTAAAACTAACATGACCTAGCTTTTTTTGCCAAATCAGTTTTTCTTCATCTGTTGATATAAAACATGAAATATTTTGACTTTGAAAATCTTCTAAACTAATCTTATAAAGATTGTTTCATCTTTTGGCAGAAAAGAATATGGAGTCGTCCTTATTTTTTACTACACAAGAATTTTGATTAAAGGATACTTCAAAGCCAGAATCACATAATTGACTTACATTAATCAAATTATGCTTTAAATCTTCAACTAGCAGAACATTATCAATAGATGCAAAGGAATCTTTACTAATTTTGCTGATTCCAACTATTTTGCCCTGCTGATTGTCTCTAAAAGTTACTGATCTTCCATGCTTATTTTGAAGGTCTAAGAACATAGACCTTCTTCCTGTCATATGTCATGAGCATCCACTATCCAAATACTATTGGTGTTGGTTGCTTTTTCCAAGGAAGGAGATCTACAGTAGATATCATGTTCTTTTTAGGTACTCAGATTTTCTTGGGTCCTTTGGGGTTAGTCTTATAATTATTCATCGAATGATAATAAGAAGACTGATTCTTTTCCTTTCTGTAAGGAACAAAAATCTTATTGTAATGAGTATTTCTATTAGTAAACCCTAAATCACTCTTATCATTAGGGTGTCTATATCTTCCAATCATGTCATTCATCTTTTTCGTACCTTCAGTAAAGGTTGATAAATCTGCTGAAAGAGTATTAATCCTTTGTTTCAACTGACTAATTTCCTCAGATCTATCTATAGTTATTTTCTTTTTCATATCGTCTATTTGTTTCTTAAGGCAGACATTTTCTTTCTCTAACACTACTGTGTTCTTCAAGTTTTCAACAAATTTCCTTTTTAAGGCTTTATATTGCTTTAGTATAGCATGTGAATCTTCTAACAATTATAAATATGCTTCTTGAAGTTCATTAAAATTAGAAGTTACCTCATCATCACTTTCTTTTTCAGCTACTAAGCATATATTTGCTTGTACTGATGCATTTGAATCGAAATCAGATTCAGACGAATCCAAATCTTCCCAAGTTTCCATCATGCTCTTTTTGTTTTCTTTACTTTTCTTTTGTTTTCTTCTGAGCAACGGACATTCATACTTGTAGTATCCTGGTTTGTTGCACTCATAGAAAATGATAGAGGTTTTCTCGTTCTTGACTTCATCTTTGCCATTTTTCTTAAAAGAAAAATCTTCATTTCCCTTTGCTTTCTTTTTCCACATTCTTCTAATCTTTCTTGAAATGAAAGATAGTTCATCATCATCTTCACTTGAATCTTGATTAGATTCACTCGTATCATCATTCTTGATTTCTTCAATCTTCAATGCTTTTAATGATGAAATTTTATTCTTCTGAATCTTGTGATTCTTCTGACCAGCCTTTAATGCTATTGATTTGTCTCTTCTAGGTTTATCTTCTGCATCAAGCTCTACTTCATATCTTTAAAGAACCAAGCAATTTGTCTAGCTTTAATTTGCTCAAGTCGTTGGCTTCTTATACTGCAGTAAATTTGGGTCTCCATCTTTTAGGTAGAGTTTTAAGAATCTTTCTGACATGGTCTTAATTATTATAGATTCTCTCAAGAGCTTTCAGTCCATTAACGATAGTTTGAAATCCAAACATCTGATCAATAGACTCATCTTCTTTCATCTTGAGCAGCTCATACTGATGTACAAGAATACTGATCTTGGACTCTTTCACCTGATTTATGCCTTCATGTGCGATGGATAAAGTGTCCCACATCTCCTTTATAGTTACACATCCATGAACTTTATCATATTCACTTCTACTTAGAGCACAACGCAGAAAGAACTTGGCCTTTGAGTTTAATTGAAATCTAGCTTTTTGATCGGCTGACCATCTGATATAAGGAATGTTATTTCCTTAATCATCTATTGGTATGTATGGTCCATTATCGATGATATCCCAAAGATCAATATGTGTGGATTCTATAAAGAGCCGCATCCTATCCTTCCAATAATGATAATCCTCACCACTGAATGCAGGAGGTCTTGTGACCGAGGCACCTTCAGTTATAAAAACATATGATTTAGCTATAGATCTTTGTCCTCACTTTATAAAGGTGATTCTTGAAAACCGAGCTTTGATACCCACTGAAGTAAATCACTTGTTAATATAGAATTCACGTAAAGTATACGAAATACACAAGAATGGGAGTTGAATTGTGTAATCTTTTTGATAATACAAAAACTTTTGATATTTCTTGAAAAACTTTTTCAACTATCAAATGAATACCAAAGATATTATACTAAAGTAGCTACATATTTGAATTGCAAATAAATTCTATCTACTCGTCTAACAATAAGAAAGTTAAAGTGTAAGGTTAGAGAATAAACGCCGCGATTTTATACTGGTTCACCCCAAATCTTAGGCTACGTCCAGTCCTCAGAGTTCGTCTGAGATTTCACTATACTCTTCAAACTTTACAAGTATTCTTTCTTCATTTCCAGAGCCTCTTTAGGTCTCTTTCACAAAGTATTCTTTCTGCTATGTTAGCCTTTACAAGCTCTTAGCCTTTCTTTATCTCACTTAGAAAGATATTGTAAGCTTTTTGTTACAGTAGTGTTTGCTCTCTTGTATCGCACTTTGAATACAAAATTTTTCTAAGTATGTAAAACTTGAAAACTCAAAACTAAAAAAATAGTGCTTCAGTCTTTGACTAGGACTAGTATTTATAGCCTAAGTCTCCAACTACTTCTTGAAAACTACTTCTTGTTTCTTTTAGAGACCGTTATTTAGTTGAGTTCTGTAACTAACTCCAACTAACTAACTGTCTGACGTACTAGAGTATCTTCTTCTCTGTATCGTCTGTGTTTTGCTTCTTTTGTATTTTGCTTCTTCTATGATGACGTGTTGTCTGTGTTTTACTTCTTCTGTGTTTTGCTTCTTCTATGCTGACATGTCGTCTGTGTTTTGCTTTTTCTGTGATGACGTGTCGTCTATATTTTGTGCTTCGTCTGGGATGACTATTTGATAATTATATTTTTCTGCACACTTATCAAAACAGTTCATTTATTGCTAATATTATTATTATTTGATTGTCACCAAAATTAATAGACGTGAAGTCTTCTTGACTTAACATATGTCCTCAATCATATTGCTCCTATCTTGGGACAATTAGCATAACTTTCACTAGAGATATCGGATTAAGGTTGTCTTAGGAAGGTTTCGAATAGGACTTCTAGATCTACAACTTTTGTGTAGACTCTAAAGAGAGATTTTTCCATTTGGAGGGTCAATACATGGGCCATGTGGAAATACACGATCATACCATGTGCTCCTCGGGTTTGGTGGCCTTTTGGTTATTGGAAGATACGGTCAGTGGTAATTTACACGGCCTGACCATGTACTTCTTAGATCTTTACTGAAATCTCCCTCTCTAAGACATCTCCAATGGATCCTACATCCATTCTAACACCATTTTCACTCATAATCTTTCCAAACTCAACTCTCCTAGAGCAATATCACTTCATTTACTATAGTTGTTCTGTATATATATCCTATGCAGCATCACCAACTTATAATGATCATTTCTCTTAACTCCAATGTCTAAAAATTTTACACTTTATATCGTTGGAAAGCTAGAAAGATAATCTACAACTTCCAAGAAGACAACTTTGCCTAATTCAGCCTAGATTAATACAAATTTTCCCTTAAATTTAGAACATAATTTCATCACCTATGAAAGGATTGAAAATGCAATGTAAAGACTTGGAAAGTCTTGAGCAAATCATAATGTATATATATTTTATTAACATCAAAAGATAAGAGTTTACAAAGTTTTAATTACAAGTCAGCATACACGTCGATAGCTTAATACAAATATAAGTGGATGCTCAATGTTTGGTATGCATAATAAGCTATCCAAAAGTGATAAAACTAGCTTAGTACAAAAGCTAGCTATCTTGGAGTTAGTCCTAATTCCTTGCAAGGATAAACGATCTTCTCGTTCTGTACTTGAGGAGGAAATATTGGGTTGAGCTACAAAGCTCAGTGGCTAATATGTTTATAGCCATTGGCAACGAGCCACACAATCAAACATATATACATATGTTTAAATATCAATATAGTAGACACCTATATCTCATTTTACTCTAACCATTTCATCATCCACAATTATAGCTCCAAACTCAAAGTTAAAGAAGTTATCATATAATACATATCACATAGAATTCATTATCAAAACATAATCACTCAAATGCATCATACTTGACAATTCCAAGATATAATGCACAATAGATGGCTCGAGAGTTCTGTGGAATGAAATGAAAAAAATCAAAGTTTACATCATGAACAAAATGAGTCCATTCTTCGAATCTCATATGCCACAAGCGGGCAGCCGAGAGAAGGCTATGAGTTATCGTGCAGGTGATTAATAAAACGGTTTCTTTCTTGCCCACACACAAACAATTTTATGCTCAATTCAATCAATGAAAAATTCATATTCTCATGCTTCTTTTACTTTTTCTTCTTTTCATTTATACAAATTGTCATGACACATTCCAAGGCATAATAAGATCATAAGCATAATTCAATTATATCAAAATGTCATACATCTTTCAAGGCATGACATAAAACACATCGTAATGCATTTTTCACATCAGAACAATTCACAATTTAGCAATTCAAGCTTATGCACACACACGTAGGCACATTGCCCATTTTCACAATAACCATAAACACATTACCCACCTAACTGGCTTGCCAAAAATCCAAGTCAAGCTTGTCTTTCCTCTTGCTCTTGGATACGGTTCTCTTGGTTTCCTAAAACAAACCAATTTCTCATTCAATACAAATTCAATAAAATTCATAAAGCTTCAAAATCAAAAATGCTAAAATTGAGTTGAAACTTAACCTACCCATAGTTTATCTAGGTTAGAAAGACTAAAACCTAGTCCAATGACCCACAAAAAAATCGAAAATGGGTTCCCTTCTTTCTTCTGACACAAACCCATTCTCTCTCTAATCCCTTTTATTTTTCAAGTAAGAAGGAGAGATGATACTTACCTTAACAAGTTTATTCTTCCCCTTTTTCTTCTTCGTTCCTTCTTCTCCAACACTTCACTCACTCTTCTCTTCTCTTCTCTTCTCTCCATGTTCTTCTCTCTCTTCTCTCTTTCTTTCCACGATTTCTCTTCTTTCTTTCTTACTTCAAGACCATTTATTTGGTGTTTTTCCTATTTTATCCTTCATTTACCTTGTCCTTCCTATATTACCCCTTATGTTTATTAAGACGAACATCTTATACTTCTATCTCCTTAACCAAATCCTTGCAAAAATCCATACCTTTGGGTCAATTTTTCATGATCATTCTAATTAGGTAATTGAAGGAATTTGATAACACTTCCTTCTATAAAAATGTTCCTCGTTGTCTTAAGTTTCTAATGACACCAAAATTATTCAATTTGGTTTAGAAATTTGAAAGTTATACCCCAAGCATTTTTGGACTGTTCTTATGCTGAAACAGTATTCTATACTCAAATTCCATCCAAATATTGACATTCTTAGAGACTGAATTAAAACTTGATTTCTTCAGACAAATTGTATATCAATGTCTCTAGTTTAGTCCAAATTAAGAATCATCTCATTTAGATAGCTAGAGAAAATGTTATGGCTAAAACACCGAAGCATACTCAGTGAACATGTTTCAACTACTTTTTTTAGCTTTTAACTTCTAACATTTCACATATAACCCATCTTGTACCTAAACCATCTTTTCTACTTCAATTCTAATTCAAGAATTCTCCCTTTTCTTTACTTATGACTAATCACTAACAATTTCTCATTTAATAGTTCTAACTTCCAAGAAAAGTTCGAGATCCAACACTCATATACCAGATGCCCATAAAGAATGTAAGGATAACATAAAGATGTATCCCTTGTATTTGTGGACTTTTTGAGTTTTGATGAGGATGTAGTCACCAAAGTGGCCTTTCAAGTCAGTATTTTGAATTATTTTTCTTACATGATGGGGGATGTCTCTGATTTTATGTTTGGTTATTTTGCCTAAAGGTGTTGGCCTTATATAAGATTTTGAGATGTGCATAGAGACATTAGATAGAGGAAAGTTGTTGCTCAAATAATCTATTTGCTTAAAGGTGGTAGTGTCATAAGAGTTGATAGTTTGTACTTTGATCGTTTTTATTTGAAGGTCTAATTGCATATATTATGCATTTAGCCCAAAGGTGTTTCATAATATATATGATCAGTTTTTCAGTAAAGATACTATACAATGACTTTGAGTATTGTTATTATCCTACATTTATGCTTATTGAAACATTGTTATTTTGAAGTCACCTGTTCGGTCAACAAAATTAGTGTCACCATTGAAACCCTGACCAGTTTCAATACAAAGAAGTGGATGGATGATGTGTTGAATGCTATAGAGATAGTTATGATTGATATGACCATACGGATGGATAGGTCATCTCTACCTATATCCATGAGCTTGATAGCTCATATAGAAGCCTATGAAGCATGAGTTCGGTCTAACAGAATGTATCTGATGACCATTAATAGATCCATACCTAACCATCTACTAAGTGGACTTTCAGATATAGACATTGTAACATCTCATTCCTATATTAAGAGTTAGAGCCCAAAAATATGGTACATGTAAGATCAAAGAGAGATTAAGAAAATTGTATTTTTATGCTCATGCGTAATGTTAGCATACACACATGTGAATTTGAGTTTTTGCTCACATTAAAATGATTGTACGTGCATTCATTGACATTCCAGGTATAATCATTGATTATAAATGTGCTTATATGAGAATTGTGAATTATTTTTATTGAAAAACGAATTGGAGAAGTATAAATATTGGATTAGAAATTTGTTGAATTTTAGGAGAAATTTCCAAAAAAAATGCTGGGTATACTGGCCTAGGAAAAATACCACTTGGCAAATAAATTGATGAATGAAAACAGAAATAATAATTAAATGATACTGAAGAAATTTCATAGATGAATTTGGATTTATTGAGAAAATGATATTGAGAATTTGGAGACAATTAAACTAGAAATTTGGGAGATAAATGGACTGATTATTAAGAGTTATGTAGTAACATAAGTGAAAGGCATTAGTATTTATTTTATGTGGTAAGTGTCGTGACATGTGTTATGACACTTACCAAGCTTTTTAACCCACATTTATTTACATCTATGGAAAGACCATCTTCATTTTGTCATGTCTTTCATTTTCATGAAATACTCTCACCTTCTTCATCTCTTTTTCTCTCATACACGACGCTCTCATAACCCACCCATCAAGGTTGAGCTTTTGTATCATCCTTCACCTTACCACTTCAACACTTTGTCATGTTATTTATGTTGATAAAAACCCAACCAATTCCACCTTAAAAAGGTGATTATCGGGTGATGCTTGGAGGCTAGGGTTATCTGAAGATTTGAAGAAGCTTTTGAGCTAAACATGTAAGTTAAGCTTTGTTCTTCATGGGTGGTCTAAATAGTAGCATATATGATAATAGATGGTGATATAGGAGTAAAATATAGGTGCAGAAAATTGATAATGAATGGGTACATGTACATGTTCTTTTTTTGTAAATGATCAAATATAGACCATGATTTGTTTGTGATTAAAATTGAACTGAAATTGAAGTAGGAATGAAGAGGAAATAATCTAGAAGTGATAGACTAAGCAAAAAAGATTAACTAAGATGAAAACGATGATGAAGAGTGTTAGAAAATGTACAGATGCAATGTTTTCACTAAACATGCATCTGTATTTTTTCCATATCTTGGTCTGTAGATATCCAATGGGATGATTTTAAGTTCAAATTAAACTAGAGATGTATGGCTATATTTTTCATGAAGAAATAAAAGTTGAATTATGTCTGAAAGAGTTTCAAATTTAGCTCGAAGTTGAGTTTGTGGATTCTGTCATGGTTTGGAATAGTCTATAGTATTTTTGTCATAACTTTCAGAATAGCAAACCCAATCTCATGAAATTGATTTCATTTGAAACTTGATACATAAAGGTACAACGTTTTAGAAGAGTGTTTTGCCTAAATCCTTCATTTTCCTTGTCAAAATTGCCATGAAAGTGTGACCCAAAGTTCTATTTTGGAGAAGAAGAGACTTTGCAGCACTTGAATTTGGAGAAGAAAAAGAGGGGTTACACGATCGTGCTTCTGCATGATCGTGACTTTTTGGAGAAGTCTAGAAAAGTCAAGATCGTGCAAGCACGATCGTGACTTTTCTGATCCAACTTGAATCGCACGATCGTGACATTGAATGCTTGCTGAAGTGGACTAATGTGAACAACCTTCACTCTTTTAGTCAAAACTTCTTCTCCCGACCTCCAAATGACATGAGACTTGAACCATTAGACTCATAACTCATTTAGCTTCATCTCCACCAAAATTTATAACCATCTGAAATCATTCTGGAGATATTTATTGATGAATTTGGGACAGAATTGATGAGCAGTTCTGGAAAATGATAACTGGAGTATTTTCACTGAACATGCTTCGGTATTTTAGGAATAACTTGTTCTGTAGTTATCCAAATGGAATTATTATTGATATATATTAAATATATACATAGGGCTACAATTGTTATGAAGAAATAAAATTCCAATTCTATCTCTATAGTTCCGGAATCTAACTTGAATTTGGGTATAGAATACTGTTATAGTTAAGGAATGGTCCGAATTATTTAGAGTATAAATTTTGGAATATTGAACCAAATTGAATGATATTAGTGTTATTAGAAACTTAAGACAATATGGAACATGTTATTAGAAGAAAGTTTTATCAAATTACCTCATTTGCATTGTCTAATTGGTCATGAAAAATAGTCCCAAAGGTCTGGAATTTTGGAGAATTTATAAGAAAGAATGAGAGTTTGGATATTGTATGATCATATAATGTTAGAATAACAACAGTTAATAAATTGTTGGTATTAAAGTGCCAAGGACATGTGTGTAATGGAGATGAAGGGGTTTATATGATTGTGGTTGTGATTCAAAGGAAATGAGTAATGAGTATTAAGTTAAAGTTAAAGTGAATAAGAATTTGATTTTTATGAGAGCAAATAATGCTAAAAAAGAAATGGTGAGTAATTGAGTTATAAAATGAGAATATGGATAAGATATTAAATTTGATAATATACCGGAGATTGTCACGAGCATGCATTGTACATAGTCCGTATATATATTTGTGCATAAATAAATGCTTATAATTGTGCAAAATTATTAATGTGTGTGTTCAATGTGTATATTGCATAATTTTGATGTGCAGGATAAACGTCCGCATTCAGACGTTTCTAGATCATGGAAGCTAAAGCTAATATTGAACGTACTATGAGTAGACCTAGATGGTCTCATTTCATTGTTTGTTCTGTTTGAATTTTTGTATTGATTGACTACTGAATGACAATATGAATGTGATAGATTGTGTTGGTTTCCAAACAGGAGGTTCGATGAATGTGATGTATGAATGAAATATTGAGGTGCTCATTGAATGTGAATTAAACGGAATAAGTGTTTTCTCGACTTAAGTGTTGAATGCCAGTGATTGAGCCCAAGTTTATTATGTAAATTGGCGACACTTTCATGGCCTTTACTATACTTTTTGACTCCTAATTCTTGATTTTGTGCTTAAATTAACCCTT
>JANIJH010000003.1:48220225-48231061 GCA_024520975.1 Erythroxylum areolatum
GGGTTGAAGAGAGCAAAATTAATTTAATCAAGTTGGACTTGATTGCAAAGTTTGAGAAACTTTATGATTAAATATGAGAGATTTAATAAATAAGGATCAATATGAGATATTGAATCTTATATTGGTATTTAATTAGAATTATTTGTAATTCTAATTAAAGTTTAATTAAAATTAAAATTAAAATTTAATTTCAATTAAATTATAAAACGTCTAAAGCTTATTATAAATAGGCTTAAATGCTATGGAGCTAGCACTTCTAGCTTAACCCTCTCTGTAAGAGTTACAGAGTTCTCTCAATCTATTCTATGGATACAATTAGAGGCCGGATACTTGTGCGGCTACGGTGGTTGAGACGGATTAGTTTTAGAAATGGATTGAGGGATACAACAAGACAAAGATAAAGCTTCAGAATAAGGTATGAATTAAGTTTTTACTTAATTATGATTCGTGTTAAACATTTTATAGAATTAAATAGATCTTGGTTTTAGGGAAATCAAAAGTAACAAAAAAATTTCGTGATTATTCCGCTGCGGTTGGAATCAGATCCCGACCTGATTTCCCAGCAAAGGGATGCAGGTGGAATAAGAAATATGCGAAGTTCCAGCAATTGAAGTCTATGATATATATGTGTGAAAAATCATTGCAAAAGAAGCCATTGCCCTAAAATGTATGTGCGCAAATGTTGCAATAAGAAGCAATTCTTAGTGTTGTATGATCTAAGGACTTACGAGAACCATTATAGAGATCTCAAGTGTTAGTGCTCTTGTGACACTACTTTCTCTATAAAGGGTAAGTTTATTTGACATGCTGCTTTGTTCATTGGCCATACCCAAGCAATAAGTGTCTCGACAAAGCCCCAAGGAAATGTAGTAAAGAAACAAGCGACAAAATGATGACAGTAACTAAAGAGAAGTCCATAACATAGCAAATACTTAGTCGATGTCAACAATATTTGCATGTAATCTTCTCAAAGAAACTACGTACTGTATCTGCACCGTATGTTCTCTTATTAATGAACAGGAGAAGAAGATGAACAGCAAAATCTTCAAGGAGAAGAAGAAATATGTCGTTTTATATAACTATGGGACCACTTTTATTTTAAAATAAGAATATCATGTCAGCAAAAGCAGGTATTGCTAATATGTATAGATTTTTTGTCCGTGTAAGATTTGGTTTTAAACATTTTGTAAACGTTGGCGTTTAAATTGAACACTCGGAAAGGTTCAAATTAAACACTCTGAAATGCTATGGTTCAACTTAGATTATAGTGTAAACGTTAGGGTTTAAAATACACTTTTTTGTCTGTAATACAACTTAAATCCTAACTTTTTAAAACTTTCAAATTGAACCATAACATTTCCAAAATGTTTCAAGCAGACCCTAAATAAATGAAAAAATTTGACAAAGTTAATTCTCCGTCAGTTAAATATCATGTCAATGCTGACATGACAATATTTTTATATTTTTAAAAAGAAAGCAAGTCTCACTGTCGCATAATTACCTTTTTTAAATTAATTAAAAACTTGTGAGACTCATTGTTATACATTTCACATAGTGAGTTCCACTTGTCATATGGAAATGATACTCACTTTTTATTTTAAAAATTAAAAAATATCATGTCAGTATTAGCATGGAGTTTAACTAATGGGTCTGTTTTGAACGTTTTAAAAATGTTGGATGTTCAATTTGAATGCTTTGAAATGTTAAGGTTTGTTCTGTATTTTGTTGTAAATGTTAAGGTTTCAAAATGCACTTTTAACAGTCAATTAAATGTTTAATTTGAACCATAACTTAATTTCTCCGTCAATCCTTCGTTACAAAAAGCATATTCAATATTCTTTGTAGGCTAATTGTTAGATGTGTATCTTATGTGGCAAATGAGATGAAAAATAAAATAATTAAAGGAATTATGACTTTCTTTTTCTCTCTTCTCACTCAAATTTTTTCCTCTCTCCTCTCCACTCTCTTTCTCTTTAACTTCTCTTCTTGCCTTTTCTTAAAATAAAAGACTCTTCTATGTATGAATAGAAATTCATAGGGCTTGCATTTGTACCATTATACAAATGAAAAATGAAATGTGTTTATACAAGCTCCACCTCTTATTTCTGGTATGAGCAATTGTGATTTGAATCAAATGCATCGATGAAGCCTTGGCATTAAAATATAGATGGATTTACATTCCTTTTCTTTTGGAGATCTCCAAAGGAAAACTAATTTAGAGCATAAAACTATTTTGTTAACTCATAACACTAAACAAAATTTTCATATGCATATGCTTCATATTATAGGTTTTGAATTAAGGGGACTAAGTATTAGGAAATCATGCTTGGATCTAATCTTGACCGCAATAGAATAATAACAAAAAAAATTTGTATTTTGATTTCTCGAAAACAAATATCTCTTTAATTCTTTAAAATGATTAGCACGTAAATTATAATAAAGTGTGAATCTTAAATTTGTAACTTATTTCAAAGCTTGATCATATTGTTGACGTATCCCACGAACCATTTCCAAAATAGGTTCATCTCAACTACTGTAGTCGCATAAGTATTCGACCTCTAACAGTATCCACAAAACAAGTTGAAAGAACTGTGCGACTATTGCAGATAGGGTTAAGCAAAAAGTGTTAACTCTATTAGAGTTTAAGCCTATTTATAATAATTCTAGACATTTTAATAATTTAATTGAAATTAAATTCTAATTTTAATTAAAATTTAATTAGAACTAAAAATAATTTTAATTAAATATCAATTATACCCAAATAAGATTCAACATCTCTTATTGATCCTTATTTATTAACTATATCGTATTTAATCATAAAGTTTCTCAAACTTTACAATAAAATCTAACTTGATTAAAATATCTTTACTCTCTTCAACTCATTCTTTATGTGTGACTCATTAGATTCTCAAATATGTTGGTAATGGATACGAATTATAACCCTAAAACATATTTAGGATTAGATAAATTAAACTTCTCCATAGGTTAAGATTTAAGTCTACCAACATATCATTACTACCTAACTATTTAGGAATGTCAAAGTGGTTTTGACAAACATTTCTGGGTATGATTTTTTTGTATAATTCAATCATTTTTATCATACAATGTTTTGATTACATATAAAGCATAGAAGTAATGTCTACTATGGTTTGAGTCCAATCATATTAGTTCTCCACCATTAGCTATTGATTCATATAATAACATTTGTAAATGAGTGTTTGCTTAAATCTTACAGCTTTCATCTTAATTATTATCATAATAAAGAACATTTGCTTAAATACATCCTTAGATCTTTAACTGACCAAGAATTTTCTAAATCAATATTAAGAATAATGAAATATTTTTCCTAATTACTTTAAGGTGATGAATCATATTTTGATCACACGACTACCTCCATATAGTTCTTGCTACATCTAATGCCTATTGACTAAACTACCTATGATTATAATATGTCATAAATAGTATTAAAACATAGCAATCCCTATACAAGATAACTTTGGAGACCTTAAGTCAAATGATTACTTATACAATCATTACAATAAGAATTTTCATAGACATACAAGTAATGTTCCAAATGGATTTCTCATATGCGTCAATTCAGTGAACTTATTCTCTGACAAGCACTCACACATTTGTTTATCTCCAAATTTTAGTCTATGAGATTAGTTACTTAATAAGAAAAAAACATAACGTGTGCTAGTCTTTTTACATGCTCTTAATGTCCAGTCTTAATAAAATATTGACTAGGAACAATTTAGGGATAATAAATGAATACAATATGAATCTCATAATTATAATATCATAATTTTATTTGAAATGTGTAATTATCCCATGGACTTTATTATGTACATCTAAATTTATACAAAACAAAGATTGTCTTTAAATTATTTTGTCACTAAATTACAACCAACATATTGGTTCTAGGCCATAAACTAACAATCTTCCACTTGTATTAAGCCAATCGTTTACGTATCATAAACCATATCACCATATGGCGATCATGCTACTGTCAAGACAATGGCTTAATGAGAGAATTCTACAAGATTCTCTATAATGAGCACTTGCTTAAATCTTACAACTTTTAACTTAATTATCATCATAATAAAGAACATCTGCTTAAATACATCCTTAGATCTTTGATGAGACCTTAGCTCCTTTTACATGCCTGATGACTTTAATGTTCCACAGTACATTGTTGTCTTAAAAAATGCAAGGAACTATATCAAGTTTACTAAAGAACTTATTGATCCAATTAATCATTTCCTCTAAATGAAAAATGAATTATAGCTTAATTAGTAACCGTTGCTACATTGGATTTCTAGTCTTAAAATGATATTATTCTAAGTAAAATAGAGTTTATCAGGATGTACTTCTAAAGTTAATATTCATATATCCTTGAACTCAAATATCAACACATACATAAAATAATGGATATCTTTAATATTTCACAAATATCAAATATCTAAACTACCAAACATCTTTAGTACATTATCTATATACTTGGGCCTAGAATTCCAATCTATCTTTATAGATATGATTCCTAAAATTATGTTCTTACCTTTTTTTTATATCCAACAAGATTTGTGCTTGGACAATTATATTTTCAATAATTGAAAATTAGAATTATTGTTCTCTATAAGCAATATGTCTCTACATACTCTCACTGAAGAAGACAATTATACTCCCGCTAACTTTTTTATAGACATAATAAATTCACAATCATCTCCAAAATAAACTATTTGAATTTATCATAAAAGTGAATCTTTCAATATCTCATAGCCTTTCAACTATACATCAAATATATAAACAAAGGCATTAGTTCCAATTGGATGTATTGTCATGAGATTTAAACTTTTCCAATTTCCTTTTACTCCTACTACTTATCTTAAGAACCATTCTCTTACAAGTATATATTGAAACAAACAATTTGTTTAATAGGTCTGTAAGATTATATCAAGCCTTTTGATATCTCATAACTTTTTATTATGCAATTTAGTTTTAACTTAATGGATAATGTATGCTTCAACCAAGCATCACATCCTTAAATCGTTAACTTTGACTCTTTCAAAGACTTAACTTTTCATATCTAATATGAAATATTGCTAATTAATCTAATTAGAAGGATTGAAGGTACATCATTGCACTAAACATCGATATAGAAGAAATAAATATTGCATTACACAATCATACTGTATATTCCTCCTTATATAAAATTATACTCTTATGAAATTTTATTGTGATAGTATTCACTAGAGAATCTCCTTCCCTATGGATAATTGAAAATTTAAAACTCTCCACAACAATCTCATTGAAGTGTTTCAAAATTCATAATGATTAATTTCTATATAGATTAAAACAATTTAAATTTTTCAAAATTTTAGATTAATATTTCATTTAATATATAAGACTATATATCATATAAAGTCATTAGTAATCTAATGAAATATAAGTATTATCTTTTTATGGATTTTTATTTCATCCAATACATTACATGTATAAAATTTAACAATCTATTTCTTATAATGCTTTGAACATTGTAGTAATGCTGAATATGAATTTAGTATTAAATATCCAAAAGCATGAATTATGAATACATATGATTTCTATCATATTACATATAAGTAATAAAAGTCATTTCTTCTAATTATAACTATTATCATACTATAGCAAATGTCTTTAATTGTACTTTAAGTTTATGCTTTTAGTAGACTAAATTAAGTGAAACAATTCCATCAAAGTACTCTACCTTTCAGCTCTACTCTGTGCAACCTATTGCATTTTGCTATCATGATGTTAAGTACATATTACATGTTGTCATCAAAGTTTATGAGACATTAGTCAACTCAAAAATAAAAGACTAGAATAGAAGACATTTACAAAAGCACTAGATGAATTACAGAGATGCTAAAGGAGAGTACTGTATAGACCTGGGGACTTACTGTTAAGAAAAGAAGAAGAAACATAATTAGAAAGTAGAACAAGGCCCTAGAAGACACAAAAGTGAAGGATGATTTGGCTAAAAGAAGGGAAGTGGGGCACTCAGTACTTTATGAACTCAATCAAAGCAAGGAGGAATAAAAACCAGATTCGATTCCTAGAAGATGATTCAGGACAAAGATACCAAGACCAGAGAGTAAGAAGAGACTTACTTTTGAATATTTCAACAAGCAATATGGATTAGAAAAGGAAATAAAGATTTTTTCGAATAATATAATAAAGAGAATAAGGCAGATTTCAAAAGAGGATAATGTAGAAATAGTTAAAGAATTATCAAAGGAAGAATCAAAGAAGCTTTATTTTCTTTAAATTCTAACAAAGCCCCAAGCACATATGGCTATAATGGGAGATTCTTTAAGAGGAATTAGGATATATTGGGTGAGCAAGTCACAGAAGCTGTCAAGTATTTTTTTCAAAAAAGGAACTATACTAAAAGAATGGAATAAAATTTTTGTGAACCTAGTCCCCAAACAACCCAATGCATGTAGGCTTGAACAATTTAGACTATTTGCTTGCTGTAATATACTCTATAAAACCATTACTAAGATACTTGCAAGTAAACTATAAAGGAGTATGGGAAACATCATAAATCTGACCCAGATTGTATTCATTGGAAGGAGAACAATAGGCACAAACATTTTGCTTTGTCAAGAGATTCTTAAAGGATAAAATACTAAGTCAAAAGTGAAGAATTGCACAATAAATATAGATTTAGCAAAGGCATATGACTTAGTAAATTAGAGTTTCATATTTAGCATCTTAAAGGCAGCAGGTTGGCCCCTTTGTTCAAGAAATGGATTGACAAATGTGTGACTACAGCTTCCCTTGTTGTTTTTGTAAATGGAGAACCTACTAGGCTAATCAAAGATAAAAGAGGGCTTAGGCAAGAGGATCCATTATCCCCTTATCTATTTGTGTTAAATATAAAGGTCCTCTTGATCATAATTGCAAAGAATGTGAAAATAGCTCAAGATTTTAATAACATCACAGATGTAAAGGTAGCAAAATAACATATGTTGCTTATGAAAATGACTTGTTATTATTTTGCAAGGCTGAAAAACAATCGATAGAACTTCTCTTAAAATCAATGTACGATTTCATGACAATGTCTAGATTACAAACAAATCTAAGTAAAAGTTATTTTTACTTGTCTTCAAATTATTCAATTAAATATGCTACTCAAGCATTGAGGAAAGGACTGAAGTAAGGAAATCTCCCAATTAAGTACTTTAGAGTGCCTATATCACAAAAAGACTCACGACATCATATTGTATACCTCTGAAGGACACACTTAAAAAAGGAAATCAATTGTTGGTGCAATAAACACCTCAGTTATGGTGTAAGACTACAATTGGTCCAAACCATCCTGAGCAAGCTAGCAAATTATTAGATTAACAACATATCTCCCCCGAAAAGTGTGCTTAAGGAGATTGACTAAGAAGTTGAAAGACTTTTTATGGGAAGGGGAAAGGCCTGAAAGTAACAAGGCTAAAGGCAGCTAACGTATAATTTGTAAGCTAAAAACTAAAGAGGCTTAGGAATATACTCAGCTAGGTTGTTAAACCAACTTAGCCTAGCAAAGAACCTGTGGAGATTATGGAGCAAAAAGGATGAACTCTGGGTAAAACAGATACATAGTTTGTTGAGTAAAAGCAGCAGCATATGGAAGCTAGGGACAAACCAGAATATGCCTTATAATTTCAAACAAATACTAAACACCAGACATTGGATG
Organism: Erythroxylum areolatum; assembly: GCA_024520975.1. Classification (NCBI taxonomy): domain Eukaryota; kingdom Viridiplantae; phylum Streptophyta; class Magnoliopsida; order Malpighiales; family Erythroxylaceae; genus Erythroxylum; species Erythroxylum areolatum. The sequence continues at coordinate 48,227,955 of JANIJH010000003.1, forward strand.
TGGGAGCTAATATTCCATAAGATTGAGAATGGGGAACAAACCATGTTTTGGTTTGATAACTGACAGTCCAAAGGACCCTTATACAAAATTCAAGAAATACAACCCCTATTGATATGAGCAAGACCTAATACTAAGTTGAGCAAGCTAATCAGGAACAATAGATGGTATTGGCCTTTCCATGACAACAGGAATGTCAACATTATAATGGGGACATGTCAGGTAACATCTCAGGATGAAGTACTATGGACATTAAAGCGTTCAAAGACTTTTAGCTCCAAGGTATGTAGAACATTACTTCAAAAGGATATAAGAAATAGGGTGGAACGGGAAAAACTAATTTGGATACTGATATTTATCCAACTCATTCAGTTATGCTATGGATGAGGCTAATTGGGAAACTCCTCACTAAGGATAAAATAAAGTTTTCTATCAATTCTCTAGAGTGCAAGCTATGCAATTACAACTTGGAAACTTTGGACCATCTGCTGGTTAGGTGCAGGTACACAGCACATATTAGGAGTAAAATATAAAAAGTACTTGGCATAAGGAAAGAAACCAACACCTGGAAACCTAAAAATGGTATCTAAAGTTGTCAAGATTAGCTTGGCTACTATAGTGTACTAAATATGGTAGGAGAAGAACTTCAGATTTTTCAGAAATAAGACTAAAAGCAAAGAGCAGTTATTTCAGCAAATATTCCTCCAATGCAAAATCTCTGTGAAGCATGAGAGAAAGATGGCTACTTGAATGATTCATTCTAAGTTTTATGTAACTAAAATCATAGATTCTCCAAACTTTTGTAATTGATTTCTGTTGTACCTAGTCAGGTTGTACATTTTTTCTTATATCAATGAATTACTTAATTTTTGAAAAAAAAGCAAAATTTAATGCGTCCTCATTTTTTATTCATTCATTCTTTAAGATTAAATATATAATGGTTGTTACTAAATATTTGGATAAAATGACATGTAGACTACAATTTATAACATACTATTGCCAAGTAACACATACTATCTTTATTTAACTGATTAGGAATACTCCTTAGAATGATGCATACTCATGCATCCAAACAGGTTGATTTGTCTTTCTTTTGTCCCTTTTTTCACCAATTATGTTATATTCTCTTCATGCACTCTTAGCCCATCATCCTTTAGACTAAGGTGCATATCACTTATCTTTATAGAGGGTTTTTTTTTAGAATTCACTTTAAATAAGAAAACTTCAATGCAATAACACATAGTGCAAGAAAAAAGAAAGATATGATATATAGAGATTTTAAAATGCTCCAACATTTTGATTTTGGCTATTCTAAATTGGGTTTATGAGAGATAACGCCCTTGTGTTGGGTTATAAGTACTTATAGATATTGTGCTCCAAAATGCATAATGATACATTAACTAACTTTAAAGTCAAATTTTTATAATTTTGGAGTTGTTCTTTTGGAAATCATCACATAAAGGAAAGCGATTAACTATTCTAAAACAAAAGAGAGCATAATCTTATTGCATAGGTGAGATTTTTCACAAATTTTTTTTAAATGATAGATGCAACTTTTGATTTTATCTCTAAATAAAACACATGATCAAGGCATCATTTGAAGGCCTTTATCATCAAAAAAATTGTTTGATATTTGATTAAGGTAACATTTGAAACAATTTATCAACAACAAAGCTAGTTTAGATTTGCTAGGGATTATTTGCTTTTAGTATAAATTACATGAATTGTATTTAAGTACTTTTGATAGATACATGATGCTTAAAAGTTAAAACCATTTTGTCCTCGTCTTATTGTATAAGAGTAGTATATTATATTATAGATAATTATGATATACCATAAGGTTTAATGCACTTTATGCCTTAAGTTTGATCTTTGGCATTATTGTAATTGTGAAATAATGTTGAAGTATGGAACTTTAAATGATAGCAATTGTTGATGTGTTAAGAGCTAATATAAATTTTGTATTTTATATTAAAATTTTATTATACTAAATACTCATATATTTGTGTTTTTAATAATTACAAGAATTAATTAATTTAAGAAAAAAACTTGATATATTAAGAAATAAGTTAATTTAAAATTTTAATATTAATATCTAGTACTATAATAAAATTAACATGATGAAATTAAATAAATTTATATTTATAATTTTGATTTTGATTATAAATAACATTAAATAATATTTTATTTTTTATTTTTATTAAAAATTTTCAATTAAATAAATTTTATTTAAAAATAAGATTCAAAAACAATAAAAACACAACTTAAAAGAGAATATGAAAATAAACTGTCCTAAAAAATTGAAATAAAAAAGAACAATGAAAATATAGAATACGAAGTACTGGTGGTTTGAGTTTGACATTTGTAAGATACACAACAATGTGAAGTGAATGTTTTAGCTTAGATGGTAAGCATTCACCAGCCTTCGCCACCTTTATTCTCCTCTTTAGTATTAGTAATTGCATTCACTTTCTTCTCCGGTTTTTATTACCAGGTATGCATTTAAGTGGGTTGTGGTAAAAGGGCTCCTTTTGAGTTGAAATGGAACTTAATCGTCCTTTCCTATTATTATATTCTTATCCTATTCTATCGACATCTATCGATCTATTTTACGTGGGTCTCATTTATTGAATAGATGAATCCTCATGAAATAAGATAGGAATAGAGTAATGAAATTGAGTGATTTATTTCTTGAAATAGAATTAAAAAATTTCCTTTTTTGATTCTCTCTCTCACACACACACTTTCTTTTTGGGTAAATGTTTTGTTCTTTTATAGGTTTTATTTGGATAACTTGTCTTGTTTTGTTTTTTCTTTTATGTGGTGTTATTTTGATCATTCTTTTAGAGACTATAAAAAGATGTCTTAATTTGATTTCTTTATGTTGGTATAGAATGGAACCAACCACGAAAATGAGAGCCAATTCCCCTAAGTTGCAATACATATCTATATATCTTGTTCTAAATCAAATACGATCAATCTTTGGATAGGTACACACACATGCCTTAATTTTTTCATTCATTCTGGTTCAGCCTGATTCTGGCGAGGCTGCACGTTGCCGTTTGGATCCATGAGTTTGACTGTCTCTAACAAGTGTTCCTGCAAAACAA
>JANIJH010000003.1:48231161-48251987 GCA_024520975.1 Erythroxylum areolatum
CTTAGCGGTGGACCCGCCTGCCGCACTACCGCCAAAGATCATGTTAATGACCCTAACCGGTCGGTCATCTTGTTGTCCGGTGTTTCTGTCGCCTCTTGCCCTAGACTGTCCTCTCGCTTCGCGTCGATCGTCAATATTCCCATTCTGCCTTTCTCCATTATTCCTATCGCTTCGCCTACAAGGTTGTCGCTAGTTGTCAAACCGACCGCCCCTATTCTCATTGTCTCGATCGGCATTCTTTCCGTGCTTCAAAAATCGACCCAGCCTTCCCTTTTGGATAAGGAATACGATTTCTTTTTTCAAATTCTAGCAGTCCTCCGTGTCATGACCTATGTCTTTATGAAAGCGGCAATATAAATTAGGGTCCCTCTCGTTGGGGTGAGTCTTCAACTTATTTGGTTCTCGGAGGGGTTCCCCATCTGCTCTCATAGCCGCCAATACTTCCGCATATCGCCTGTTGAGTAGGGTGAAGGACTCTCGTCGATGCCCTTGTCGATCGGTCAGTTTTCTCCAGCTCGATTGATCCTTCTGTCGCTTGTGGGAATCATCCGCTCAGCCGCTCAGCCCGCGATCGTCTGCTCTACGTTTTGTGTTTTTCAACACTTCCTCGAGTTGGATATAGTTATCCGCCCTGTTTCTTATTTCCTGGATAGATCGGGGCTGATCAAGGGCCAATGACTTTTTGAATTCCTCATCCCTCGTGTTGCTCATAAGTGCAGCCAACATGGATGAGCAGGTGAGGTCAGGGACTTCGACAGCTTCGTTGTTGAACCTAGTGATTAACTCTCGTAAACTTTCATTCCCTCCTTGTGTCAATTGCATCACTTCTAAGGCAGTCTTCTGCGGTCGTTTACTTGTGGCGAACTAATTGAGAAATAGCGATTTAAAGTCTTCAAAACAAGTGATGCAGCTCGGAGGTAAACTGTTGAACCATCACCGAGCTCCTTCTTGAAAGGCGGTACAAAATCCTTTACATTGAATGGTGTCGGGAACGCAGTGTAGGTTCATCATTGACTGGAAGTGCTGCAAATAATCTAGGGGATCGATCTTTCCAGTGTACTTTTCAGGCGTCGGTATTTTGGTACCGACCGCTGGGAGGCTATCCAAGATCGCCGGGATGAAGGGAGAGCTATATTGAGCTGTTGGACGGTCCCGGCGGAAACTCATGGCCGCATTGATCCGATCGTCTACGATTTTTTCTAGGGCTTTAGTAGGATGGCGATCGGTCATCATACCATGCTGCCGTGTGGACGGCTGCTGTTGTTCCGGCTGAGACTGTAAAATTTGACGAATCAACAGATCAGCCGCTTCCTCAATCTGTTGTCGGGTGAGGGAGGTATGCACAGGCGCAGGAGGATTTGCATCTAGAGGGTGCTGGAGATTCGGACGCGTATTGGTCTCAGCATTGTCCTCCAGGGCTGTGCTCTGTTCTTCTTGATCTAGGTTTTGAGGTTGTGGTTGCTCATTCGGGTGTGAAGATTGTGTGTGTGAATCATGGTGTGTTGGCGGCAGAGTGGCTGGTAACTGCAAACCCAACCGCTGTAGTGCCAGTGCCGCAACGGCCGCTATATCAGGGTTGGCTGCTGCCGCCTGACTGATCTGCATGTTTCTCGACGTGGTGCCCTAATGTCGGGCCCCCCGGTGGGCGCCAATTGGTTCAGCCTGATTCTGGCGAGCTGCACGTTGCCGTTTGGATCTATGAGTTTGATTGTCTCTAACAAGTGTTCCTGCAAAACAACACAAGGCACGCTGGGGGTTGGTATCCTGCAGGCCCCTCTGACGCTCAAGTTAGTCTTTTTGTGAGGGTATGATAGCTATGAGCAGAGAAGCTAGGGTTCTGATTACGTACCCGTCTTATGGCAAAGTTATACCTTATATATGGAATAGATGCTAGGTTTAGGTCTTTACGTATGCATGGGAGACTTCCACCTGCGAGTGGACCATGGATGTGTGGACTGGGGCTTGGGCTTAGCATAATCGATAGGTATTAGGCCGATCCTTGCGGGGTGGACCGATCGGCCCGTGAGTAGTTTTGAGTGGGTTTGGGCCTAGGACGACCGACCTAACCACATTCATTTTTCAAGATTAAATACGCAAGGGTTGTTAAATATTAAGATAAAATGACACCTGGACTATAACTCATAACATACTATTGCCAAGTGTCCCACATTATCTTTATTTAGATTATCAATGCATCATCTAAAAGACTTTACCAGCGTAAGAATTGTTGATGTTTGATGTATGATGTTTGATCAATGGATCATCTGAAAGACTTTATGCAAAGTTGGTTTAAACTTACCGGTGCTTTTTTTGCTCTTTGTACTAGTTATATGAGTTATATTTAAGTATTTTTTGTGGATACATAATGCTTAAAAGTTAAAACCATTTATCCTCTTCTTATTGCACATGAGCAAATTGGCAACGAGACAAATTAGGTTCAGATTCACCTAGATCTTAACTCAGTCCAAAATTTTGTATTCCAGTTTGAACTTGCCTATATAAAAATTTCGAACTTTGGATTAGTTCAGTCGTGCAGCCTGTAGGGATCACAATGGGTTAGATTGAGCTTGGGCCTGACCTATGGCCCAAGCTCGACTTAGCTCGATCAAATTTTTTTCAATTTAAAACGTCAAAAGAATATTATTTTAAACAAAATGATATCATTTTGCATATAAAGATGGGACCTTGGGCTCGGTTGGATCGAGCTTAGCGGCGAAGTCCGAGCATGGTCTGAGGATCCGTCAATCTGAGGCTAGCTCATTGATTTCGAGTCGGGTCAATCCCGAGCTCAAGGTCAGTTGCCATCTCTATTAGCTTGAGTAGGAGATAAGTTCGAAGCTCGAAATTTTGGAAATTAAAAAACTAAAGCCTAACCTAAAGCCTTATCAATTCAAGTCAAGCCTATTAACTTCAGGTCGGATCGGGCTAGGCTGGAGAAATTTTGTTAAACAATAATAGTAGTTTATTATTTTCTGAATATTTATGATATACCCTTAATATTTAAGGCATTTCATTTCATCTCTTGAAGTTTTTTTTTCGCGTTATAATGGTTGTGAAACAATGTTTAATTATGAAAATTTAAAGGATAAGAATTGTTTGATGTTGTATTGCGAGTTAATATGATTTTTATATATTTATTATATAAAATTAATATTAGTATATTGAATATATATATTTTCTTTTTTAATAATTATAAAAATTAATTAATATAATCATAAAATTTGATAAAATAAGTTAAATTAAATTAAATAAAGATGATAAATTAAATAAGTTTTAATCTTTACATTTTATTATAAAATCGATTAAATTTATTTTTATTTTCAATTTTTATTAAAAATTTTGTTTAAAAAACAATTTAAAAAACAACAGGGGTAATGAAAACAAACTGTAAGTCGAAATAAAAAAAGAGCAATGAAAATATAGGAAGGATTCGAGCTAAAAGTGGCTAGAGTTTGACTGACATCACTAAGAAACAACGAAGTGCCGTGAGTTTGATGTCATAGCCTCTCGCTTGGAGGGTAGTCATTCCTCAGCCTTCGCCACCTTTATTCTCCTCTCTAGTATTAGTAAGCGCATTCGGTTTCTTCTGTTGCTTATAATTTCTCTACAGTCAAAGTAACAGTTGTACTTGGCCTTTCAAATTTCCAGATTCAGCTAGGTTTCCACCCAAACTCGGTACCGGGGTATGTTTCTTAACAAGTTTCCATCTTTTTTCCCCAGTTTATATGACGAAGTATGCTTGTATACGGGTTCTGGAAAATGGGGCATCTTGGAATTGAAATGGGATGAAAGATTTGCCCTTTCTCATTCTCGTTTTTTTATTTTTTTGTCAATGTTCTAATATTCGTGCGTTTTATTTGGATAGTTTGTTTTGTTTTACTTTACTTTTGTGTGGTTCTTGTTTCGATCATTATATAAAGATGCCTTAATTTGATTTCTTCGTGTTGTCATAGAATGGAACTAACCATGAAAAAGAGAGCCATTCCCTTAAGTTGCATTACATGTCTATTTTGTTTTAGATCAGGTACGATCAATCTTTGGATAGTTACGCACACGTCCTAAGCGGGCATGATCAATCACCATAAATATTTACCCTTTTGCTCTTGGTCTTTGGGTGTTTAGTGTCCAACATGTCTTTTACAGCTAAGGATCTATATTTAGTTTGGCTGTTCAGTATGGTTTGTACATAGAATAAACTGGACAGTGAAAGTAGAACTGCAATATTCCTAACATAAAAACACAAGTTGATTACCGCTATGCATCACTACATTGCCGTTATCTGTATCACTGCTTCTTGTTTCCTTCTGGCAGCCACACTATGGGATGACTTCTTGTATTTTTTGGTTATTTTTTTAATAAATTCTTTCAGATGCTTGAAACTTAGGACTTAATCACAGATTTAGCTAGAACTTATGTCTGTGAGGGTAAAGACGGCAACCATTGACAGCATTCAAGCTGGATTTTGCTCTGATGACATCCTGTGTGAAATCCTGATTAGGTTGCCTCCAGAATCAGTATTTAGATTGATCCTTGTGTCAAAGAGATGGCTTCACTTTATTTGCAGCTCTTCTTTTCGTCACAATTACGCCAGGAAGTGGAGAGTTAAGTTCTCCCTTTTGGGATTTTTTACATGCAATACTTTATACCTTGGAAGGCCTCGAGATGGTCTGCGCCGGCCCCCATCTGAACCTGCCCTTTCTTTATTGTCAACGAGTAAAGAGGGTGATGAAATAAAGTTTTCTGGGATCCTTAAAGAGCTTGGTTACTTCATTGACTCTAAAAATGGCCTTATTCTTTGTGGCCGGCACCCAAAGACCTATTTTCTTTGGAATCCTTTTACCAAGCAACATTACAAGCTTCCTCGTCCTCGAGTATATTTTGATGAGTTGTGTATGGCATTCCTTGTAGAGGACCATGCTGATGAGATTATGTGCTACAAGGTCATTCGAGCAAAATGTGAACGCCGACTTGACGAAGTTAAGACCGTAGCCATCGAAACTTTCAATCCCAAGACTAGTACATGGTACTTTTCCATACTCCATTGTTCTTCAACTTTATCATTGTGTCCTTGGAAAGTGGCCACAGTGATTAAATGCGTTGTCTATTGGTTTGCTGAACATGGAAAGATAGCCATCTATGACTCAGGTGATGAGGGAAAGCAGATAGCTTTATTAAAGCTACCAGGTTCAAATGATTTTGACGAGCAAGTTTTAGGGGAGTCCTTTGATGGTCTTCTGCAGTATGGTTGGAGCTGTAAGTCAGGCTTGGAGATATGGGTTTTTGAAAGGGAACCCAGTGAATGTACGTCAAGTAATGTGTATGAAACAAATCGGTGGAATAGGAGATATAGATTGAATTTTAAAATCATGTGGAAAATGAATCGATCAGTCGTGGCGTCATTGCATACTGGTAAGAAAGAAACTCAGATACTGTCTTTCATTCCTCAGAACACTGAATCTGTCTTCATTAGAACTGGATCAGACATTTTTGTGTGTGACCTTGTTAGTCACACAGTTGAAGTTGTTCGTTATCAGGGTCGTACTCCTTCCATATTATGGGATCACATTCACAGCAGGGTGGTACCCTACTTCAGTCCAGCTTGGCCCACTTTGCCTTCACGACAGAGTAGTGTGATTATGATATAATAGAAGCTTACTTTACCATATTCCTATTGTCGTGATTTATGTAAACACTTTTTACTTGTGATGAACAATCGGCATTTATTTTGTTCCGTACATAGTTTTACTTGTGATGAACGATCAGCATTTGTTTTGTTCTCGATCTGTTTTCCTCTGCATGTGTGTACCCATAAGCTTCATTTCTTCTTCTTCATTCGTGATATTGGCGTGCCATTGGACTTGAATTCGTTCTTGTTTGTCTTTCTATTTAAGAAAACTAAGTCTGCTAGAGAAAGCTTGGATGACAATTGTTGTAGTGCACGCACATGCATTCTTCACATGACATGTAGTCACTCTGAAATTTCGTTCTTTTGGGAATGATGTAAGAGAAATTGACAACTCTTTTCCTCTCAAAAACATTTTCTAGTTGTACAAACAGAAGAAACAAATAGTTACATTTGGAAAGGGAGCAACTTCATCCCCGCTTATAACAACGAACTATCTACTTCTAAAAATTCCAAAGATGGTGAATCTAATGTAAGTTAATAATCAACGCTGAACAACACCAAAATCATATCAGCACCTGAAGAGCTTGCAGGATGAATTTACAGCTTGTTGGTGAAGATAGAAATAAAAGAGAATTCTGTCCTTTTAATCAGTATGGGGCAGCAAGAAGCTAAAGCCTGAATTCTCACGAATAAGTGGTGGTGGTTCAATGTCAGAGATATCAATTTGTTCCATTGACTTTGACAAGTCATCGACTGAAAACGGAATGCTGCATCAAATTTGAAAAAAGAAAAAAGAAAGTCAGGAATAACTGCAAGATCAAGTTGTACAAAAGCTGTTTTGCAAAGATTTTGTAACCATGAAACTCATTTGCTAAACGAGTGATTCTTATGTTTTTCTTTTCTCCCCTTTTTCCTTCTTTTGGGATTGAATAACAACACAAAATATTCAATCATCAGCTTAAACTCGAATAGTAATAAAGTAAATATCCACCTCCCCGCAACATGGTAGTAGGAATCATGGACAGAAAAGTAACAATAATCTTGCAACTCTTAAGCACCATTTTTCCTGCTAAGAAATCTGGCCATGCATACTTTCTAGTAGATTGTTAGCAGGAATGCCAGACTATGCCTCTTGTTAAAACTAGTAGAAAAAGGCGAAAGAATGAAAGAGAAATTAAAGGAAACACTAAACAAGAACCACCATGTTTGATGCTGATGCTAACCTTGAATCGTCATCCAAGAGGAAAGAATTACTGACAGCATTGTTTGAATCTTCTGTCATCAACACCCTCATATTGGATATCACCTGCAAGAGAATGTTCATAAGCCCAATGGATGTGCTACTCATTTATAGATAAAAATACGAAACTTTGCCTCTGTTCCCAAGTGACAAAGGTAGCCCTTAAACTTACATCAGGGGCCACACTATGTGTGCCATACTTGTCATCCCAATACATTGTACTTATTCGGTACAGCTGCTGAATACTGAGAACCTGTAGTGTAGAAACTAATTTGGTTACAACAGACAAAAATGGCAGTTGGTACAATCTAGTATCCAAACTAAAATACATTACTCACTGGGCATAGATCATGGCTAATTTCATCCAGTGTTTTCTTTGGTTTTTGATGTATGACCTATGTCAGAAATGATAAATTACAGGACGTTTATCAAATCCTTAACCATAGTAGCATGTAAGTAGAAGAAAGGTAAATCGACAACCAACTGATAATGTACCAGAAACCCAATAGCCTGTCTTATATGTTTCAGCTCATCCCAGGCTGAACCGGCATACTGCACATATTATTTTATGCAGTTAGTACATAAACTGGTTAGAACCACAAAACGCATTGGATTCAACTTTCTAAAGTACCTCATCTGTTGCCTTATAACACCAATGTTCCAATTCAGCTAGTCCGGCCTTGACATATTCACCATTACTAAACGAACAACACTCTCGCCTCAACAAAAGGCTGCCGAATAAATAGAAATGCAGCCACTTAGTAAAGCATTATGGTAAAACTACAAATCAACTTAAGCCACACAAAGTGTGGATACAGGAACATGTACAACAGAGGAATATAAGTCGAATACCTGTTAAACAGTTGAACATTGATGAAGGAAAATATTTGAGTGAACACCTTACGAACCAAAAATGGTGGTACCTGGAAAAGGAATCATAAAAAATATAGGCAAGTGATAAGAACAGAACTCCTTTATCAAGTGATAAACCTGAGAAAAGTTATGGATACTGAAAGTTCTAGGGACTAGGATTTCAGTATTCACTAGTCAATATATTCAGATGGAATGGAATTTAAATAAAACAATGAGGGGCTTTGCTAAGTGCTATAGAAAAACTGGTGTCCCGGCAAAAGTAGATATAAAGAGCACGGAAAACAAATCAGATGAAGCAACTCATTCCTGCATCTTATAAATAAGCATACAGAGGATGGGAATTCCTTTCCATTCACTTCTGATCTAATTCTTCCAGCCATCATGCGAACCAAAAGAAGAGTCAGCTTCAAACTTGAGATTAATGTTTAGATTCCAAAACAAGGTTTCTTAGCAGCATCACAATTGTCTAAGCAGAGCATAGAGTAGGAAAGCTGTGATGAAGGAACAAAACAAAATGGAAGTTTAACTTACATGATTTGCTTTCAAAGTGTTTAAAAAGTTTCCGAGGCTTGTCACAATCCCTTGCCAGTGAGCAATCAAAGCTTGCTGAGCTGCAGCATTAGCAACTGAACGTACACCCTTAACTAAGCTTGCTCTGGATGTTCTTGGAGCCTATTCCAGTCATGTCATACATACAGCTAACAGTGAAAATTAAAACTAGTACAAGAAATATATGCATAGAAGTATAGCATTTTATTGGATACAAAACAGAGAATATGGTAGGCACATATAAATTACCTGGATGCACAATCCAAGCAAAGGGGAAATCTCCTTCTTGAGATTGTCCCGAATCATTCCATAAATTTTTTCTACATATGCTGTAAGTTGCTGTTTGAAAAGCAAAGCTGGGTACTTGGCTTCAACTTGTCTCAAAGTGTCCACTCCACCACTGATACCACTATTTATTAAGGAAAGGTTGACCCCTTGGGGAGTTCCACGGAAACTCTATGAAGACAACAACACAAACTTTAATCAATTAAAGAAATCAATCTTATAAATTTCTTTCTGTTTCCATGTGAACAATTACCTGGGTCATTCTTCCAAACAGAGTTGCAGATGATGATCGACGACGTTGTGGAGCCATTCCTGCTGCACCACTAGCTTTTAATGTGCGTTGCAGTAGTAACAGCAGAGTTGAGGCGTTTGACAACCAATATGCTAAAACATCATTGTTATCCTGAGTCTGTAGTCCATGTTTTAAGAGAATGTCAAAGCATGTTTCTAAAGTTGGAAACTAAACATTAAAAAGAATTAAAATATTGGAACATAAGGTTTGCAGTTTCACACCTCAATAGCATGGCCTATTGTCTGAATGATTCGATCAAAAACACTGGTGCGCTCAACCTCAAAGGATCTCCATTGAAGAAGACATTTGTATATGATACAAGCAGCTATTGGTCTGTTTTCTTGAAAGCCTAGGTGCTGTGCAATACAACGAATGAGTAGCTCCTGGTTCTCCTGTTGTTTCTCATTTAATGACTTCTGAGGTTTTCCCTCTTCCCTTTGGTTTATTGAACCACTATGCAGATCCTGAAGCATTTATTGAGTTGAACAGCAGAAGGAAGGAAGGACAAAGAATATTTCAGAAATCAAAGAAATAAAATATTTTGTTGTTTGTTATAGGACATATTAGTTTGCATTTAAATGAGGTATACTCACCAAACCTGTCTTGTCAATGGGTATATGACTATCAGCCCTCTGTCAATTGAACAAGAAAAATCTTACTCTTTTCCAAGAGAAAAAAGAAAGAACCAAAGTATAGATTTGATTGATCCTGGTACCTGCATAATTGATCTGGAGCGTCCTGAAAGAAATTTGTTGGGAGCCATGGTCACAGCCTGCTGCCTAAGAACTTGATTCTCTGATTCTAAGTTCGTAAGCTTCTCCTCTAATCTAATTAGATGAGTGTAACAGGAGATCAATTGCATCAGAAAAATTAGAAGAGGTAATGATTTCTTGAAATGTACAGGTCAAATTCAATTTCACAAGTTTGCAGGTAATCAAGTTCAGCAAAGGCATATCACTAGATAGGCTTTTGTTCTTAATACACTACCTCTGAACGGATTCTTGGAGTTGCTGAGCCTTTTTATCTGCTTCTTCCAGCTTCTTACGTGTATTTTCAATAATCTTCTGGGCTTCGTTGTATTTCTTGTCTGTATCCTCTGCTCTTTCTTTCTCCGATTGCAATGAGGCCTGTGAAGACATGAAACCAATGCAAAGAGCAACAATGTGAGATGCTAATTTTATGCTCTAGTGTCAGCAAACAAGATGCAACTTCGGAAATATCTAATCTTGGTTAGCTTAGATACCCATGAATTTCCTCAGATATGTATTAACATCCAACTATGTCCACGTGAAAGCAATTGCTTCATTAAGTTCAGTAACAAACTACGACACTACCATGCACTACTATGCTTCCATTAAAAAGAAAGAAGTGTGTCCAATTATAATATCTTTTCATGCTAACCTTGTTCTCCTTTATTAACTATTTGTTCTGAGCTTATGATATGATATCTTGATCTCCAAAACTGGCTATTCAGTTAGTGCTTCACCTCAATAGTCAATAGGCATGAAAAGCCCAGATTTCACAATGACAACAAACAGTCATAGTCAGACATAGGTCATTTCAAACGAAAATGCAACTCTATCAATGTTTGTAACTGGTTTAAGAAAGCATAGTTCGATAGTGGTCTTGGCATGTAAACTGACTTTCAAGACGTGAAAACTATTCAGACTGATCTAGTGTACTGTTATGCACTTCTGTTTTCAACAAGAACAGAACCTTTTTTGCAATCTGAGAATGGAAAGAAAATTTTTTGAACAATGAATGAGAGCTAACAGACATTCTAATATGAATTGAATGAATAATGGTATCACATGCTTGGTACAATAGAAGCATGTAGAAATTATTGGAAGATTCTTGCCTGTAGATTTTCCAATTCTTCTTTTAGGGAAGTAATTTTCTCTGTATCTTCAACAAGCACTTGGGTCTCCTTAATAACAGGAGGTGCTTCTTCAATGGCTTTCATTGTAGCTTCTCGTTCCTGGACAATCAATGCATTTGCTTCTTCTAATTTCTTTTGCATTTCTTCCACTGAATTCTGAAATTTTGCTACTTCTTGTGCTTTTGCTTCCTCTAGATCAGTCTGAAAGCAAGGGTTGAAGCCTTGGAATGAGCATATATGACCAAGGGGGATCAGTTAAATTTTAAAGGATGAAAATGTTGTGATAACTCAATGAGGCAGTTCTAATAATTTTCCTGTAGATTTATCAACTGTTATCACACTGGAAAAGGAATTATTATAATGCTTTACTAGGGCATGTTTTAAATTGGCATGCAAGTCCTAAAGGAATAGACAACTTTTATCAGTCTTAAGCTCATCGATTGCCATCCTCATGCGATGAAAACCAACCCTTAGACGTTTTTCCAATTGTAGACGCCAAGAGAGTTCCTCCACTTGTTTCTCAAGTTTATTTTTGGCTTCCTTTAATGCACCTGCTTCCCTTGAAGCCTGCAAACATTGGAGGCAGTTGTCAAAACTCCAAAGGAAATGAAGCAGATTTCAAGCATTCAGCAAGAAAGATTAAAAACAAAGAAGGAACTGTGCAATATGGAACACATCTATATGCTATCCATCAATTTATGCTCTTGCATATTCAAATAATTCATGCAACATAGTTTTCAGGGGCTTGCACTCAATAAATTTCAGTCACTTTCACAGGAAAAGCTTGTCATGTTGCTAACCATTTTTAGCTTTCTTAGCTCCCTTCGGCCAAGCCTTCCCCTCCATCTGGTCTGTGATACAATTGCTCCTCTCTTCAGCCTCTTATAATAGCAATAATTTTTATGACAGCGCCACCGAGCCTGAAAGTTATATAAAAGGAAGAGATTATTGTACTTGAAAACTGACTGTATTGAGAAACAAAACTGTTAAAGTAGTCTGGTACTATCAAGAATATAACCTGAACAAAAATTGCAGCTTTAGTTAATTTCCTGAATCTAAATTCTTTACGAGCAACCATAGCCCTTAAGCCAGTCTGCAGGAAAAGTGCAGAGGCATGGAGTTTTTTGTAGGCTTGTCTGGCTTCATATCTTCGGACTTGCTTTTGAATCTTCACAGCAGCTGCCTCCCTCCTCATGCTTTCAAAAATTTTGCCAGCCAGTCTTCCTACAAATCACGTGAATCCTTGTTGATGTAAGTAAATGACAGAAACTGATTATACAAATACAAAGAAAGAATAGATAATATAAAGAGGGCAAGAAATCAGAAGTCCATGCTTCTGTTTATGCAGATACTATGGCAATAAAATTGCTTCATGCTTTTAGCTTTTACAAAAGAATCACCTCTGCATACTGATTGCACAAATATTGTAGCCTTCCGCAATGCAATAAACCTTTTACGGGCACAATGAGTTCTTATCCTCCGTTGGATGGTTTTTGCTGCATTACTGAGTACCTCGGCTCTCATTGCATCTAATTCAGCCATCTGCCCCGCTCTCAAAAATACTTTTGTTTTACCTATCTGTATATCATTTCAAGTCCAATGCAATTAATAGCACCAACAACCTCATTTATTTGGACATATGAAAGTTGAGTGCAATGAGACGATATCTCAAGCATGCACCAAGAAAATAATGTACTTCTACAGAGCATCTGCATCAGAAAATGCTACTGAAATAATTTCACAGATTTTTCTTATACTAGAAACAACAGCAAAAATGATAACTTTTATACCTGAAACCCTTTAAGATCCTTCTTTTCCAAAATCTTTGTGCAAGCAACTTTTTCATCGTAGCTGTAGACATAGATATTCCACAACAAACCACAACAATTCAAGTTTATTCAGAAAGAGCTACAAATGGCTTCATAATTGAGACATTATTACAATGAAATGCACTCTTTGTCCAGATGCGATGCTTACTTCCCTTGCACAGCCTCTGGGGCAAGAATACCAAATCTGTTTATGAATTCAAAGAAAGGTTTCCGAGTAGGGTATCCAGCACAGCTGATTCTGATTGCTTCTAAAACACCCTAAAGATGTATGACCAGCAACATATTAAGAAAAAAGATTAAGAAGAAAGGTAATGCTGCTAAAGAATTATAAAATAGTAGATTTTACTTACACCACAGCGCAGTTGCTGCATGATATTTGCATTCTCAAATATTGCAGGTTTTAGTAGGTTATTTGGCTTCACACATCTGATGTAGTGAGGCTCAGTAGAATTTAGTGTTTCCATTAATTGTTGTAGTTGTAGCTGCATAATTAATAGCAAACATATTAGCTCTTTTACTTAATGAACCACAACAATGCATAGCTCTTTTACTTAATGAACCACAACAATGCATTAAGTGTTTCTAGAAAGTTCTTTACATGGTGCTTCTGGATAAGATAAGTACAATAGTCTCAAAAATAACAGAAAGAAAACTACCTTAAAACGAGAACCAATTGAAGAGAACTTTGAAGATTTGCTTGTCTCTTCTGGTAGTGGAGGGAAAAGGCCAGCTACAAAAGAGCATTTGGATGCATTTAACAAATCTTGGTGCTCTGCAACCACATAGTCCTTGTTTTTGTCCAAAAATTGGTCGGATTGGTAGAGAACCTGAAAACAAATGCAAGCAACACAATCTTACTGAAATAAGAACTTGTTCAGAATATAACCATTATTTTTTTACAAATAACTTACTTCTCCAGCATAATGTGCAATGTTAAAATCTGTTCGAGATAGCTTTGGCTTGATAAAGCGCTTGTGATTTTTAAATGTCTGGTAAAGCTTATTTGCAAATGTTTCATGGGTTGACTTCGGAAACATGCTGAAATACAGGAAACATAGTCAACAAAAATAGCCAAACCAATGAATCTTCATTCAAAGCTAAAAGTAACAAGCTCTTGTATCTTAAGAAAGCCAGGAGGAAAACCATCTATTTAGTCACTTTCCTTAAAAATATAACACAACATTGGAATTGAATAGGTTGCATACCATGCTTCATCAAGAAGGGCAATTATGCCACCAGGTTTCTGCAAGATCCCAATAATGGCAATCTTAATTCAAAGATAAAATAGAAAGAAGCGAGGGGGAGAGAGAGAGAGAGAGAGAGAGTCAAATCTTGTGAGTATATTGAAATTGGTTTCTGAAATCGAAATAGAAACAAAAGCTTAGCATATCAGTATCAATTAGAAAGAGGGAAATGTGGCTAAAATACAATTAACCTTTTCAATCAGATCCAATACATCTTGGTTGTCAACAAACTCAATGTAACTCCAATTTATCTGCTCTTTTGTGTATTCTTCTTGTTCCATCTTGAAAACATGCTGAAAGTTGTACAAATTCCTTTTTAATTAAAAATCAATCATTGAAACCTTACTGGGTGGCTCATGATCAATATTCATTACCTGGTTGAAATGTTGCTGCAACTTCTCATTTGTAAAATTAATGCAAAACTGCTCAAAACTGCATATTCAGATATTGTGGAATGTTTACAAAAATCATCAACAAAAATTGTCTCCAGTATCTAAAAGATAATAAGCTTTCATTAGTTATTTACCTGTTAGCCTTAAAGCTTTCAAAGCCATAGATATCAAGAACTCCTATCAAACTTTTTGAATTGGGATCTTGACCAATTGAATTATTAATTTTATCCACCAACCTATCAACAAGCAAACATGCAGGTTAAACCAACATTTTCATTAACATGTAATGCCATATTTCAAATTGTTGACATCTCTAACAATAAGGTTTTACCAGTCAAATAAGCGAGAGTAAATTGTCTTAGCTAAACCATCCCTACTAACAGATGCACTTTGGGGATCAAGACTTCGCTTAATAACCTCCTCTGGGGTGATCATTACACGCTTACATAAGGCATCTTCCAATGCTACAGGATCACACCTGAAATAAAGCAAAGTCTACTATTAAGGTAAACAAACATTAGTAAGAGCATATACCTTACATTATGACAGTACATATCATACATGAGTAGTTCTGCTGCTGTTTTAAGATGGAATTTAGCTTGGTCATTTTTTGGAACTGATGAATCAACATCCTTTCCTTTTGCAAAATCAATATTTCCAAGATGAAGAACAGCAGCAACAACTCTGAAAATTGCTTCCTGAAGCAAAGTGAGGAAGAGTAATAGAAGTAAGATGATGTCCCTAGTGATATGATTCAGCATCATGACTTCTTTTAGAAGGTATACCTGCTCCTTTGAGCTTATTCCAACAATATCCATAGCTCTTCTTGTAGCAATGTAATCATGGGCATCACTTACACCAACAAGCTCAAAGCATTTTGACTGGTTAAGATAATGAAATGACTGCGGTGGTCCCAATTTATATTTTTCAACATCCTGTTAACAATATCAACTTTAGCTAGAACAGACTGGAAAGGTTGGAATCTACCGAAGTTAGGGATTGTGATAAAGTTTGCCACTTCAATAGACAGTTACCTCCTGAGGTGCAGCACAAAGAAGATAAAAGCAGTGGTAATTACGTTCAGGATCTGATATTTGGCAAACACGAGACCTTTCCAGGAGGTAAGTTCTGATAGCAGCTCCTGAAATCCTTCCACGCTTATCAAACTGGATCTCAACAAATTTACCAAAACGGCTGCACCAGTATCAATTATAGGATCAAATCAACTTCAAACCTCGGGCAATTATATGTCTGGCATTTCTTAGAGAACTGTTATATGTAACGCAGGAAGTAATACAAGTCATTATAATTGTTCCTTTATGCTTTGGAAGATTAGATTCAGAGGTGTGTACACATGGAATGTATAGAGATATAAAAAAGTATCCTGCTTTTCTTTCCAAGTCAATTGTTTCACCTGGAATTGTTGTTTCTAACAGTTTTAGCGTTCCCAAATGCTTCAAGGACTGGATTTGACTGCAAGAAAGAGAATATTATCAAATGGAAAACTGAATGAACATTCCCAGTTGAAGAACATGAAGCAGAGAAACTTTACTAGAGTTAGAAAAAGTTTCAGGTAATGAAACATACTTCAAGAACTTGCTGTTCCACTGTTCGTCCTTCAGTACCAGAGCGTCCACCCAAAAAGGCAAGGTATCTCATAAGCATTTTGGTTGTCTCTGTTTTACCTGCACCACTTTCACCACTGACCAAAATAGAATTGCTTTTCATCTCATTGACCATTGCCCTGATTTTGTGAAGATGGTTATTGAATAAGATGTCCATGATTTAATAAAGCCATATATAGCAGGTAATTTGAGATTGGGAATAACCTGTACGCTACATCAGCAACCGCAAAAACATGAGGACTCAGCTCTCCAAATGGTGCTCCCTTGTATTGTTGCATCATGTGAGCATCATATATATGAGGAAGTCTTTGAAATGGATTGATAGCAATTAGAATATTTCCAGTATAAGTCTGCAAAAGAGTTGTAAAGGTTCACTATATTCAGGAGATCATCAACATAGAAAGTAAGAGAAAGAAAATTTGCTCATTTCTCCATCTCAGCATACAGAAAAAGGTCCCTGCAATGCTGTAAGAACTTATGTATAACCAATACCAAGTGAAAAGGAAACTTACATAAATTTCATTTAATTCATATCTAGCTTTCAGGTTCTGCAGAACTCCAGGCTCATGCAGGTAAGAAAGTTTTGTCATGTCATCAACTCCACCAGGTGGAGCCTCCACATCTTTTGGATATATTTTTGATAAATTTGCAGTGACCTTAAGTTACAAAATGGGAAAGACAATCTCAGTAATCAATCATAGTCAGATGCCAAGGATAAACATGGATATCATTTTGGTTGAGCACTTGTACTCTCAAGTTGTATTTACGTTTTGTCTCTTTCAATGTTTTCAAAAGCGTAAACGTAACATAAGTATTCATATTGTTTTTTCTTTATAATTGGAGACTTATCCTAATTGACCGATTCAATATTCAGAGTAAGTTATTTTTTTCTGAGTCTGGCAATGCTTATAACTTCTCCCCTAAAATGTAACTGTGATATGTAGAGATTAAAAAGATAAACTGATAAAATCAAACTTCTCTTCTTCATTCAGAAATCAGAACTATCCAAAAAAAATGTTCTATTGAATTGGAGTAAAGAGAAAAAAAACTCAACAGAATAGGCAAATTATAGCATCCAACTTACATTCTTGCCAGTCGATGCGTCAACCTCGACATCCTTTCCATTAATTTTTGTAACACATCCATCAATCCAAGCCAATTCTAGGTCTTCGACCCAGACATGAGAACCTACGATGATATTCACCGGAGTTCCCTGCAGAAGCAGATATAAAGAGAAAATAAACTGGATATGTGTATATACTTATTCAACATATGAACCATATGCATGATAGTAATCACATTAATTAAAGTTCAAATATTTTAGCACTAATAAACGAGCAATCTACAATATTCAAGATTGTCATGAATCTGTGTTGAGCTCCGTTTTCAACAAATAAAAGAATGCTTGTTCAGCACATTTCAAGAAAACGCTCAACAAAATTAAGTATTTTATATTTTCATCTCTCTATCTGAACTTTCAATGATCTATATATATGCATATCTATATACATATATATGGTTACACTGCAAAACAAACAGGAAAAGAAAGCAGTTGCGGTAAGGTTCTCCATTTAACTACTACTTTCAAACTTTACTTTTCTAGTGAAAAATCTAGCATATTTGCCAGAGATGTAAAAGGAAAACTTTCCCGAATCCATATTGGAAAGCAAAAATTGACGAATATAGACCTGCTCAAACAAAAAGCACTATAGTTTACAAGCTATTCTTCACGTACCATTTTTTAATCTTTTTGACAATCCAAGGCTACCTTGTCAAAATTGTTCCACCTTTATAACTATAGAGACCGAATCATCGACATCTGGTTCCAAAATTCTACCCTTCATACATAAGAATACAACATCTCTTCAAAGGTGGCCTCATTGGCCCTCCTCAACGAGTAATAATAAGAATTCCATCTTCCAGAGTAGCCAACTTGAGCAGAAAAGCTCAGATGGAAAATCGTAGAAGTACAACAAAAACAAAGAACCGATATCAAAAGGTGGATCAAACTTGGGAAAGAAAATGGCAGAGGAGTTAAAATTTTTCGGAATTGGAAAGCGAAAGAATCGAGAGTGGAGAGAAACAGGTGTTTATTTGACGATGATGAATAGCATTGTAGACAAAGACGAGACATTCTTCAAGAGGACCTTCGAGTTCGGTTTGCTTCCCTTTGGTTTCGCGCCAATTCGTGGCCACCAGCCAAGTCTACTCCCTCTGTTTCTTCTCTTAAACGGAATTGTCTCTGTCCCTGGCTCTGTGTGCTCGATACTAATGAAATGAGATGCAACTGTCGGCCACCACCGTCCAAGATTCTAATCCACGGTCTAGATCCATCGCGGAGACGATGATGGAAAAAGATGTGATTATTGTGGTCAAAATTTACTATAATTCTCAAATTTATGGTTTCAACATTTACAACTGATTGCCAGTCATTATTCAGACTGCTAATTATTATAAATTTTAAATTTCTTGACTAAATTTTTTTTATTTATAATTAACACATTTAATTAATATTTTGAATCTTAAAACCTAAAACAAAAAACAATTAAATTAATAGCTCTTTCTCAAATAAATAGGTATTTTTGTTTAAAATAAAATTAATTTTTTAATATTAAAGTAAACTTTCTTCATTTTTATGTGAAGGCATATATACAAATTTATGCCATCTTAAATCCACATGTACACCATTTCAACAATTGAATTCCTTGTATAAGAGTTATAATAACAACATCTAATTGAAATTTTGCTGAAGGAGATATAATAATATATAATTTTATCCTTAATTAATAGAGAAGTTGTTTATAAAAATCATTGTATAAGAGTTAAAAATGTACTATGATGGCTGGCTACTAAATCAAAATTAAATAAGTATGTTAATCTTTTTTAAACCTTATTAATTGATTTATTGTTGGGATATAAATCTAGAAAAAAAAATTAGTTCTCTTAGGCACTCTAATACTTATTACTATAATATTTTACATTTTTAAAAAATAAAATAATAAGAAAGAACAATATTTCATTTTTAGAATTTTAAAATAATTATAATTTTATTAAATATGCAATTAATAGATTTAAAATTTGTAACGAATGTTAATTAATTAAGAGTGTAGTTACAATAAAACTTTAATAGATTAAGGTTTATAATCTGTAACGAATGTTAATTAATTAAGAGTGTAGTTTCAGTAAAACTTTAATAGATTAAGGTTTATAATCCTATTTCTTTCAATTAAGTGTTGCAAAAATTTTCAAACTAAAAATTTGGATAAGATCTCAACACCATTTCAGTTCAAGCAAGTTAACAAATCATGGCAAATAGGAGCATATTTCATTGTCTGTACACAATCAAGTCATTAAATCAAACCAAAGAAGGATGTGACCCAAAAACAAAAATAAGAAGTGGTATGTCTTCTCTTATACGAACCATTTTGCTATTGTAATACTTTTTCTTTATGGTAGTCACTTCAAGTTAAAAAGATTAATGAAATACATTTGTTTCATTAACTATAGTTAGGATTCCCTTCAATAGTATAAGGAAATGCTTGATTCACATAGGGTAACGGTAATAAGATTTATAATGAATATAACAAGGAATGAGAATTAATATAATCATTATAATTATTATGGTTAGTTATGACAAAAGAATGATAATCATTACTATTAATAGTGATTGGTTTGTTAAAAATTTTAGAGTAATAAAAATTTGTTAAAATTTTGTTTTACATCAAATTTTAATATATTTTAAATAATTATATTTAATTTATGCACCTATTTATGATGACCTAATGTTTTAAATTAAGTATATTGCGGTCTTTCCTTTCTAATAGCTCTTGAAGTAAATAATGCTTTAGCATTTGCTTGCATCAACATATCATGGACTATATAATGTCCTCAAAATACAATTTAATCATATTTTGTCTTCCAATTAAATGTAAAATTAAAATATCTATTTAAATATAAAATGAAATGGAATGTGAAAAAACAATAATTCTAAAAAGTAATCTAAAATGTTGATAAAATAATTAACAATTCAAAATTTTGATTTATTTTCATTATTTGGCTAAAAGCCCAAATTGGGCTTAATCTTTTTGAGTTTGATCATTTTGGGACTTAAACTTGAAACCTGCTTAATGAAAGGCTAAAATTTCACAAATTTGCTCAATTTAAAACTTTTTGGATGAAAATTAGGGCGTGTTTATATGTACCACTACATGTAAGTCAATTAGTGTTTAGATGCTACGTTAATAGACCTAATTTATTGTCCAGGCCAGGTGGAATTTAAGAAAAAATTAATTAATTACGTTTAAATTTTGACTTAAACGAAAAACTCTTCAACCTTAAAATCAACGATTTTATGAGCACATGTTTCACCCTCTTTTTCTTCTCTCAGTTGTACCTTCACTCCAATCCCTGAACACATCATCACTTAATGCATGTGCCTTCACTCCAATCTCACTTGTGAGTGTGAGTGTGAGATCTCTCTTTTGGCGTTGGTGGTGAATGGGCAGTAAGGTTTTTAGAGATCTGAAACATACATGTGCTATAACTGAAGACCGAAGTAGGTAATGAGTCATGCTCCCTTCTAATTTTTGAATATAAATTTATGATGTTTTAATATTCACTTTATTCCTTTACCCTAACAATGTTACATATATGTAAATTATTTTATCTTCTTTAAATGAGTTTGATTATTGGGTTGAATAGTGTGTAGATGATAATTGTTTTTCATTTATAATTCTATTATACATTTGTATATAAGACATAATCAAGTTTTTTGTTGGCCCCTGAATTTATTTTTTAATTGAATAAGCATGTTTTTCAAATTTATCTTTGAGGTTTTGTTTGGCTAATTGTTTTGGTTAGAGTGTAATTAGAATGTCTATGGGTGGAGGAGTTTATTTCTTAGATTGATGGAATTAAAAGGAGAAATTAAGATTAAGTTAGAGAATTTTATGGTGTTAGTTAAATTAAAGGAACAAGATTGTATAAGGACAA
>JANIJH010000003.1:48263661-48278254 GCA_024520975.1 Erythroxylum areolatum
CAGAATGAGTTATATTATATAAGATGGATATGCATATTGTGTACTGAAATTATGTGTTATTTATTTTTATGTGTACAAATAAATGGGAGAAAATTCAAGTACTCCTTATCAACCCACTTCATGAAGATTCAAAGATTCAGCTTGGGCTCATGCTGCATTGGTTCCCAATATGAGGAACCATACCATTTGCTTGTTTTGTAACAAGCATTTGAAAGGTGGAGGAATCACCCGATTAAAAAAACATTTAGCTGGAGTTAAAGAAGATGTGGAACCCTATAAAAAGGAGTTAAAGGAGATGTGAAATCCTATTAAAAAAAAGTAAGTCATGATGTGAAGTGGCAGATGAAAACGTTGCTTGATGAATATCAATATAAGAGAGATAAAAGGGAAAGGTTGAATTTTGAAATTGGTAGTGAAAGTTCGTTTTCTAGTTTCTTTGGTAATTTTGGAAATGTTAAAGGTGGAAGTGGTGGTAGTAGTGATAGTGGTGGTAGTAGTACTGGTAGTGTTCCATCTCAGGCTCAAGAAGAATCTGATGTGAGGAAGAGAAGAAGGTAGGTGACTAGTTTCTTTGCATCACGAATAACTCCTGGAGCCCAACCTTCAATTTGTAATGCAATGCAATCAAGAGATGTGACTCACAATGTCGATATGGCAGTAGCTAGATGGTAGTATGATACAGGTTCGTCATTCAATGCTTATCAATCTTATTATTACCAACTTATGATAGATGCAATAGCCTCTTATGGTCTAGGCTACAAAGGTCCTTCGATTGATGACTTAAGAGGTAAACTTTTAAGTTGTGCTGTTTCTGAAATTAAAAGTTATTTGGCTAAAAGAAGAGTGAATTAGGGTACTTATGGATGTTCAATTATGTGTGATGGTTGGACAAATAAGAGACAAGAGCCTATTATAATTTTTTTGATTTATTCTTATTGATGCATCTGGCCTTATTAGAAATACTGAGACTTTGTTTGCGATATTTGATGAAGATGTAAATCAAGTAGGGTCGGAAAACATTGTCCAGTTTATTACTTACAATGATTCCGCTTATAAAACGGTAGGAAAAAGGTTGCAGAATACATATAATTCATTTTTTTGGACCCCTTGTATTACACATTGCATTGATCTAATGCTGGAGAATATAGCGGATCCTAGGTATTTTCTTGTTACTGATGAGACTATGCAGAAAGCTAAAAAGGTGACAAAGTTCATTTATAATCATGCATGGGTATTGAATTTGATGAGAAAGGAATTTTACCAATGGTAGGAATTTGTGTTGTTCTGTTATGACAAGATTTGCTACAATGTTCTTATCACTTCAGTCTTTTGTTTCGATGAAGAAAGAGTTAAGACAAATGTTTACAAGTGATAAGTGGATTGCATCTCAGCATGTTAGGTCTAATGCTAGAGTGGAGGTTTGTAATATTATACTGGAAGATAGAGAATTTTGGTATCAATGTCATTTGTTATCCGAGTTTGTGAGTATTTAGCGAAGGTTCTTCGCTTGGTTAATAATGAAGAAAAGCCAATAATGAGTTATATTTTTGATGCCATGGAGAGAGCAACAGAAGCAATCAAGGTCAGTCTGAAACATAGGCCTTCTTTATACACACCATATCTTTCAATCATTAATGAGATAAAAGAAAGACAACTTTCTTCCCCATTGTTTGCAGCTGGGGCATTTTGAATCCTATTGTCTATTTTAGACTGGATCTTATTAAGCAAGCTAAAGTTAATAGAGGAATGCTTTTAACTATTACAACAATTGTTAGCGTTGACGCGATGCAAGATCTTTTAAGCTCACAAATGGAGCTTTACAAGTTGTCTTATGGGAATTTTGGAATGTTGATTGCTATTCAACAAAAAGGAAAACTTTCTCCAAGTATTAGTTATTTCCTCTTTCTTATTTGTTGAAAATTAATTATCACTTTATTTTGTTTATAACACTACTTTTGTTATATTATAACTTACAGTTTCTTGGTAGGATCAATTCGAAAATGGTGTTCCATAATTGAAAAGGTTTGCAATTCGGATTTTTTTTCAATGTGTGAGTGCAATAGACTGTGAACGAAACTGAAATACATTTGAATTTATATATTCAAAGAAAGGAATATATTGGAGAATAAGAGGTTGAATGACTTAGTTTTTGTTCATTACAATTTAAAGCTTCAGAAAATGTATTTTATTTTCATTATTATCATTATTAATTTCGATATAATTTCTTATAATTTTTTAATAATTAAATTTAATTGTTTACTAGGAGTCTTAATAGCACAAATAGTTCAACTGATCTAATTTTCATTGATAATATTGATCTTTTGGCAGATTGGGTTTTTAAAAAATCGAATTTGGTTAATGTGAATGATTTGGAAGATAATCTTATATGAGAAAGCATTAACATGTCATTTGGTGCATTAAATTTGAATGATAATGACGATAAAGCTCCTCACAATGATGAGAATTTTGCACCAAATGATCACTAGGATCGGTGCAGTTGCAACAGATATCCTCCCGTTGACAATTGAATTTCGTTCCAGGTTTTTGTTTTTTCTTTTCTTTTAATTTTACTTGTATTTGATGTTTATGTTAAATTCTATATAAGTAATGTAACTGTAAATGTTTTTGTTTCAGGTTTATCTTCTAATTGATTATTTCTTCGTCTTGAACTCTTTTTGTAAATTGTTTAAGGATATTTATCGTTTTTTTATGTTTTGAATTTTTTGATGTAATTATTATTTATTAAAATGATGAAATTGTGTTATTGTAATATTTTTAATACTTTGTATTATTCTTAATTTTATATTTGTATGATGATGATTGTCTTTTTTATATTAATTATGGTTATTATTTATATGTGAAATATTTAAAAATTATTGTTATTTCATATTAATTATGATTATTATTTATTATTATAATTTTTGAAAACATGGTTGATGTAAATAGTAAACTAGTAAAGTATACATTATAACTGTACAATATACCAGTGGACTATTTTGTAAATTTTAAAAAGTTTAGGGACTATTTCATAAATTTTAAAAATTACCCGAAACAGTACCCGGTACTGATCAGTATCAGTACAGTACTGTACCAGAACTCAATCCGATACCAAGTCTAGTATGGTATTCACAACTTTGGCTGTAGCTAATGCTAATAGTAAGTAGGGTTGATCATATGAGGACTAAAGTTACTAGTACTTACCATCTGTCTATTATCTAATATTTAAGATAAATCAAATTTAAAATTAAAACAATAAAGTAAAATAGATTAACAAAATTAATTAACTAGAACGAAGATTAAACTAAGAAACAATTAAAGAAAACATTCGTACATGGATTTCGAATTCCCTTAAGACTTCTGGTGCAATCATGATTCCACTAGTCAATTTATTCTTTAGTTCATTGGACCGTAGAAATTCCTATCTTATGATAGTATCTTTCTCAAGATGATTAACAACTAATCATTGGTTGATTAATTGAAACCTCTTTTTAGTTAAAATCCTTAAGATTACATTAATCTATTTGTTAATTTCACTATTAAGTGTGACCATAATAGTGAAATAATACAATAGCATGAAATCATATATGAAATAATACAATAGCAATATTAATCAAGAATGATTAAGAACATATAATTGAATCTCAATGAAACTAAAGAATGAGCTAAGTTAAAATAAAATTACTGCAAGGTCTATCCCATCATCTAAATCAAGTATCAATAAAAATTTAACTCATAATCATAACATTAAGACTAAAGGAAAAATAAAAAACTAGAAGAATCGTGATGTGATCCCTTTTAATCTTCATGAAATCCACTTTAGAATAATGAAAATCCACCTCAAATATGTTTCCTTGGTTGTTCTTCGTTCTCTTTATCATTCTAGCCCAGCCATATGTCTTTTCCTAAGCCCCTTGGAGCCTCTTATGAGCCTCGTTTTTCAGTTCCTCTTATTTTCTCTCCACTTTATCCATTTAGAGCTCAAATTTAGGGTTTATGAGTGGACACGGTCACTCACATGGCAGTGTGTATAATGATATCCCTTAAACTTACTTCAATCTTCCAAAATCATCGATAAACATAATCTCAAATAGCTACACGAGTAGCCATAAGGTCGTGTAGACTTACATGGGCACCCACACAACTAGGTTTACACAGGCAACCACCAAAATAACTTCAATTCTTCCGTTTTCTATCCCGATTTTACACCATAATTCTTCTCCTTTTTATCCACAAAAACAAATAAGATCTAAAAACACAATAGAAATAAAATAAGTATTATAGACAATAAGAAACTCTCAAATAAATAAGCAAAATACATTAAATATAAGATTCAAAATATAGTCTATAGCATTTATCAAACTCACCCACATTTAAGCATTTTCTTGTCCTCAAGCAAATCAAATTTATTACTTTTAACTTCATAAGAAACAACTCTGAAAAAACATTAAACAAAAAGATGATATTCATCATGATTCATTCAATGGCAATGTCCAATGAAATGTTAAGCTTTTAGTACTTGCATCAAATTATAATTAATCCAATTAAATCCATAATTCTTTAAATTTAAACTCAATTCACACCATTCCATGTAATGCATAAAGTGAACATACATAAGAAAAATCATGAAATCTTTACACACTTTATATGCCTTTATTAAAAACAAAACACTAAATTTAAACAACATAGGAGCATTTAGAAACTTGTTTGAAAGGTTACCTAGCCTTTTGACATAAGAGTAAATATCTTATTATGAATTCCCTTGGTTATTGAACTAGGTCACTATCTCAAATAGCTACTAACACCACTCTTTAACTTTGAACTTTTTTATAATACAAAGCCAACATAGTGAAATTATTTATGCTCATTTATTCACATGCTACTTTTTTTTGTTTTTATATGGAATACTAAAAATGCTAAAAAAATAATTCATATTTAACTTAATGCATTTACAAAATTATACATAAACTATCATAATGTAAATTAACTATCCATTCTCACAATTATTGAACTAAATTGAAATCAACTTAATCATCAAAACTCATAACTATTTTCCTAAAAAATCAAACCATAGTCAAACCAAACTTATAATGAATCATCTTGGTCAACATCTTCTTTAGAAAAAATTCTCGAGTTATTCATAAAGCTAATTATAATAAAATTGGCAAGTTTGACTACTAAGTCCTTCCCCTATATTTAAGTTATTCGTCTTCCTCAACGTGCATAACTTATGAGAACAATAGAAAAAATGAATAATGGAGGGGTAAGGATAACTGATACTCCCATTATAGAAAAATATTTCTAGTATTATCTAATTTCATCAACATTTATTCATTATTGGTGAAATCTTTTCTACTTTAAAGCAATGGTTGTTGTTGCCTTCACAACTTGTGGAATTTCATCAAATCTCAATTAACAAAATTAGGACCATCAAATTAAAACTATAAAAATAACTAAATAACTAATGAGAATCATATAAACTACTCAATCAAAGCAAAAACCTAATTATTAGGTTGCCTCCTAACCAACGCTTCTTTATAAGTCTAGTAGTTGAACTTCTCAACAGGCAACTTCTTAAGCTTGATCTATAATTAACAACTTGCTTCTAGTTATTTTCCCATATAAAAGTTTAGTAGCCTATAAATAGTTCATATATTGCAAGATAATAAGGGCATAAGATGTCAATCAATAAAACCAATTAACTCCATTAAAATCCTTTTTTAGTGATAGTTATCAATATAACAAGAAATAAAAGAACTCCTTAGGTCTTCGATTGACTTTGATAGGAGCCCTCTATACTTAAGATGACTTCGATAATTTCTGATAGCCTTTTTTTTAACTCCTCCTCTTCATCTTCCTCTTTCTCCTCTTTGTTCTCCTCTTCCTCCTCTTCTTGAATAACAACTTCCTCCTTTTCTTCAACCTCTATATTGTCTGTTGAATCTTCTTTCTTCTCTTCTTGAACTGCAACTTTCTCCATACATGCAGCCTCTGGCTACTCTTCACTCCGAAAAATTAATGTGCTCACATGATTCCTCAAGTTTAACTTAATCTTTTCATATGAAAAAACTAGCTATTAGACTCTAATAATGGGCAACCTCTTGTAAAGTAATACCTTTTACAAGGACATCTCCAAGACGTTCCACTTTCTCTTGTTGTTGTTGTTTTAGAAATAAAGATGAAGCATGATCATTCCATACATAGTCATAATAACTGCTCTAAGATGGATTATAAGTATTCTCATATAAGGTATCATGAGGTCAATTCTCCACATAATTTGAATGCTCCCACATATAGTTTGATTTTTGATGTTCATGATTAGGGTGATCACTCCTATAAATGTCACAACACGTCATGGATATCGATTGAGCTACTAAACACATGTCACCGTGCCTCTCATTCCAAGCTTCCAAAGCTGTGATAAGTGATGGCATCCCATAATCTTCATAAGAATATTGTTCTCTCCATCCTTCCCTTATATTTGTTGGATATAACTATGATTACCTGAATCTTGAAAGTAAGACTCAAACACAAGATCAAGAAAGAAAGTTACAAGGAAAAAATTAATATAAAAAGAAAAGAAATAAAAACTACCTAAAAATGACTAGAGTAACAAAAATATGGTTTTCGTACTATTCTAGTACTTGGCAACGATGCCAAAAACTTGATGTATAATTTTATGTTTTAAATAACAAGTACATGGTGTAACTCAAGTATGAGTAGATCCCATGAAGACTAAAATTACTAGCACTTGCCATCTTTCTATTATCTAACCTAACAAATTATGGTATTTAAGATCAATCAAATGCATAATTAAAAAATAAAGTAAATTAGATCAATCACAATTAAAATAATAAAGTAAATCAGATCAATATAATTAACTAACTAGAATAAAAATTAAACTAAGTAACAATTAAGAAAAACATTGGTACTTAGGACTTCTCATGCAATCATGATTTCACTAATCAGTTTAATCTTTAGTTCATTGGATTGTGGAAATTCCTATTTTATGGTAATATCTTTCTCAAGACTGTTAACAACTAATCCTTGATTGGTTAACTAAAATCTCTTTCTAGTTAAAACCTCTAAGATTGCATTAATCAATTCGTGAATTTCACTATTAGGTTTGACCTTAATTCAGAGGGTTTATATCAACTTATCTCTAAGTTTTCATGCAACTTCTTTCAATTATGGTAGATATATTCATACAAAAGGATTTCTCAATTTTAATTGCATAAAATCATATATGCAATAATATGCTAGCAATATTACTTTAAAAATAGTTAAGAACCTATAATTGAATCTTAATGAAACTAAAGAATGAATTAAGTTAAAATAAAATCACTACAAGCACTATTCCAAAAATCACTATAAGGACTATTCCAGGGTTCATCTAATTCAAGCACCAACAAAAGTTTTTAGCTAATATTCATAACATCAAGACTAAAGCGAAAACAAAAAAAACTAAAAGAACCATAATGAAATCCCTTTTAGTCTTCATGAAATCCACTTTAGATTAATGAAAATCTACCCCAAACATGCTTCATTGCTTATTCTTCGTTTTTACTATCTATCTAGGCCGTCAATATGTCTTTCTTAAGCCCTCTGAGCTTCTTATGAACCTTTTTTTTTACTTTCCCTTGTTTTTCTTTGTTTAATCCATTTATAGCTCGAATTTAGGGTGCATAAAATGGACACAGTCACTCACATGATTGTGTCGCTCAATCTTCAAAAATTGTGAAGAAACATGGCCTGAGAGAGCTACACAAACAACCACACGATTATGTAGACTTACACAGACAACCACCAAAATAGTCTCAATTCTTCTGTCTTCTATCTCGATTTCACCCTAGCTCTTCTTCTTTTTACAAGTAGGAAAATAATACCTAAAAACATAATAGAAACAAAATTAAGTATCATAAACAATAAAAAAATCTCAAATAAACAAGCAAAATGCATTAACTATATGATTAGAAATATAATCTATATAGAAATTTATCATATATATTAGTTAATAGTAAAAGAGATTATAACAAAAATAAAAACAAAAAGTAAAAATCAATTTTATGGTTTATAAGTTATGAACATAAGAAAAAATTACAGCAAAAAATAGAAATTAAAAATTTAAAACAAATCCTAATTAGTAGTAATTTTTTAGACCAACTTACATTTAGTAGGTACCTTTTTTGTTTAAGCAAAAAATTTAACCCTACCAATAATGATAAAAATTAGGATCAAGTAGTGGACACCTGGTACCATTCTCAATCAGAACCTTAATGATTAAGAATGAGTAAAGATATTTAAAAAATCATATAAGTTTATACATTTCAAATAGGTTTTTAGACACTAATTTCCATGTAAGAAAATGAATATAAATTAAACCAGTAAATGGAAATAAAACTTTCTAATAACCAAAGTTATTCTTTTGAAAATTGAATAAAGATTACTATTAACTATAACAGAGCTAACTCAATATTACAATGAGTTCATGAAATATAAGATATTATAAGAACATATTAAATATAACAACATGAATTACAAATTTCATCTATTTTTCATTCTTGTAGATAGTGCATGTTGATCAAATTTAACTATCATAATGACTCTAATCCGATTGATGATATCTTCAGCTAGGTGGTGCTTGCTTACTTCCTCACTCTTGAAGATCCTCTTATTTCTTTCTTTCCATAGGGAGTAAATAGTTGTACTCATAGTAAAAGATGTTTTATACATAGCTCCATCGTGCACCTTTTGGATAGCTATGCAAGTGATCTAAGTAAGAGTGGATAGTCAATCGTAAGAAGAATAGTAATCAGTTAGATAAAAACTCAATGGTACTAATGGTGTGTAAAGAAAATAAAATGTAGCAAGTTCATGACCATTTTTCTTTGACAATCTTACAGGGAATTGAAGCAATATTGCTAGGAGGTGATTACTTGTAGTGGGTAATTTTAAATTGCATGAGCTTTAACAATATTATTCACACTCTCGAGATTTTAGGATTTAGGTACAATTCGACTTTAGAACAAATTTGTTGCATTCTTTTAGACCTCATAAAGTCGGGGTTTCGAAAGTTTCTTACATGTCCCATTAAATACATC
Organism: Erythroxylum areolatum; assembly: GCA_024520975.1. Classification (NCBI taxonomy): domain Eukaryota; kingdom Viridiplantae; phylum Streptophyta; class Magnoliopsida; order Malpighiales; family Erythroxylaceae; genus Erythroxylum; species Erythroxylum areolatum. Next base: position 48,272,760 of record JANIJH010000003.1, read on the forward strand.
ACATTCTTTTTGTTAATAAATAATTGCATTGAAATGCACTTTTAATTTCTTATTTGGATTCTATCTTCATCTCTTAGTCTATGTTGTTATAATAGTGTATTTGTGTTGATATATTTAAAATAAGTAAACGTAATTTTTGGCTCATATATTATTAACTATTTATTAGTTTATTATGTTGTTGTCTCATAAAAAAACTTATATTTAGCATTGGGTTCTTATAGATCTTTGGGAGGAATAATGGATAGTGAATCTTCTAAACCAACAATAAAGAGTCATAGTAAAAAGTAACATGATGAGCATATTGATATAGAAATTAAAACTCTTTAATAACTTCTTAAACCAACGCCAATCTTGGAAGAAGAGTGGGCCAAATTAATTATTAATCAATTGAATTACGACAATAAAATGTTGAATCATGAAACCAAAAGGTAAAGAGGAATGATAGCAAATATACGGAGTAGATGCGTTAGTTACCGGTGATTTGATAAAAGTTAAAATATATTTTAAATATACAATTTGTGAAACTAGAAAATAGTAAAGGTTGCTATGTATCTATTGCAATATTTGTAATTTTATTTATTAAAAAATTGATAAAAAATCGTAAGTTCATCAACTTCGATGTTGTATCATGATAATTTATTAAAAACAATCACATTGTCCATAGGTTCAATTGTGTCATTGTATTAGATTGGAATGTAGTATCATACTAATGTCAGGCTGAACTGAAACTCCTTTCGTAAAATCTTCCAGCAAATGCATAAATCCAACAAACTAGACAATTGAAACGAACAGACTGCCACTTCTATCTTCAAAGGGCAAACACGATTAGACGAGTGAACCAGATAAGAAAAGTAGGAACTAAGAAAAGAAAATAGAAAACCAGGAAACGGAAGAGAGCAGCAATGCCAGAAGGACAATAGAACAAGTCTATCTTGCCATTGAAAGTAGAACTAAAATCACAACCCGTCGTCATATTACATTATTGAGATGAACAAAACATGTAGGTGACTAGACACTATGGTCAATTAACTAAGCTGTGTACGAGAATGAACAAGGCCTACTACTTGCATATCTAATAAATTGCATTCTAAAATGATTAAATTATAAAAATTAGAACTAAGAACATACTACTGCACAGAATGATCAGTCCCCAAAGGTAACAAGAGTCAACCATCACCAGTGACAGCTTAGATGGGCGCAGCACATGTAGTTCTAAAGTGGCCTGTTTGATTACAACGGCTACAGTGCACAACTCGCTTCACACGGCCACGATCTTCTGCTCGAACTCGCTTTTTCCTTGGTCGACCAGGTGGCCGAAGTGACTTTGGTGGGTTAATTATAACCTCAATAGACTTGCTACCATTTGGATCTCCCTCAGAAAATTCCTTCCAGAGACTCTTATCTGGAATTGGATGAATGGTTTGTGAATAAGTCTTCCGATAGGTCGCTACAGTGAAACAACTCTCTGTAAACCGATGCACATTCTGCCTGCAAGAGAGAAGTGCTGCAACGGCATGAGCACAGGGTAGGCCGTACAGTTGCCAGCCACGACAAAGGCAACAGCGGTTTCTGATGTCCACAATAATTGTTCCATCATGGTTCATAACTTCAAATTCAGCTTCATTGGCACGAAGAACCTGATACGTACGTGCGAGTTCAAGTGCCTCTGCAACACGTCTTTCAGCAGAAGGTACAAGTATTGATGTCCACTGCATACTCGTCTCTCGACGTTCATTGAACCAGGTCATGAGCTGCCTCCTAATGCATTCCATCATCTGGATTATAGGAAGCCCAGAGGCCTCTAATATCCAAGAGTTAAATGATTCAACTATATTAGCTGTCAAATGTCCAAAACGGGCTCCTTCAAAATAAGCTGTAGCCCATAACCTAGGGGGAATTCTCCGTATCCAATATGCAGCATCTTGTGATATATCCTCAATCTCCAGAATTTTGGCTTCAAATTCAATGACAGTCAAAGCATGAGCAGCCTCCCACAGAACGTTAACAAGCATTGTATTGTTGAATTCTTTACGGAAGCTCTCACTCAAGTGACGCATGCAAAATCCATGAAAAGCAGTGGGAAAATTTGCCTCCACCCCATCTACAATACCCTTTTGCCGGTCTGACAAAATTGTAAGTCTCGGCATGTTTTCTGTATTTATCTCAAGGAGATTATGAAGTTCAGAAAGAAACCACATCCAATTTTCATCATTCTCCTCATCTACAACACCGAATGCCAAAGGAAACAGAGCACCATCACCATCAAAGCCAGTAGCAAGAAGCAGTGTACCAAGATATTTGCTCTTCAAATATGTCCTATCAAGTCCTAGGAGAGGCCGGCAAGCATTCAGAAAACCGTAAATTGAAGCCTGAAATGATATGAAAAGTCGCTGGAAGCAATTATCTGCTGGGTTTCCATACACAGCTGCAATACTCCCAGGGTTTGTCCTCTTAACCTGTTCACAATACTGTGGAAGCAAACGATATCCTTCTTCAAATGAACCCCGCATTGTGGCAATGATGCGTTCTTTCCCCCTCCAGGCCTGCTTGTAAGACAAGGTAATACCATGCACACGATGAATCTCTTCCAAAATCTCCTTCGGCTTGTAATTCGGATTCTCTCTAAGACGTTGTTCCACAGAGTTAGCAACCCACTGAACAGAGGCTTGCTGATGACCAAGATGAGCAATCCCTCCACAGTTATGCATCTCATGGATGGTTCTGATTGTGAAAGTTGGAACACCAGGGAGCTTTGCAGCATGTATGCGCCAAGGACACCCCTCAGTTGCACATTTAGCCGTGAACCGTGTCTTATCTGATTTTATGGTCTGCATTTCAAAATGAAGGGCAATGGCTGTATCCCTTAGAGCCCTGCGACAGCTGATGACATCTGGGAACTCTTGCCCTACTGAAAGCTCATAGTTAGGATTTACAGCAAGAGTACGTGCCTGAAGGACAGGAGTATGGACTACAAGATGAGATTCATGCAAATCTAAGTCATGATTCGGGTCCAATGACATATCTTGATTCTGGTCCATAGTCAACTCAAGATTCTCATCTAGTTCTTGGTTTCCTGAAACAACCAGTTCATGGCTTTCCGATAAAGCTAAGTCATGGTTCTGTGCAGGAAGAGACAACTCGTGATGGATGTGTTCAGGTTTTCTATCCATACCTAAATCATTTTCAAGCACGTAACTGTGATCTCCCTCGTGGTTATGGCTCTGTCCTAAACCCAATTCACGGTCATGATGATGCCCTAAGCCTAACTCATGATCATGGGTTTGACCCAAATCCAAATGGTGCTCGTCCACTTGATCCAGCTCCAAATCATGGTCCTGACTCAAGCCCAAATCGTGATTATGGCCTAAGACCAATTGTTGATTCTGTCCAGGCCCCAAATTGTGGCTTTGTCCAAGTACCAAGTCATGGTTAGCCATTGGACAAAATCACTATACATAAACAACAGTAAAATTTCACCCTGAGAAGCAGATGCTACTAGAAACTCCACTATGCCATCAGCATCACCACATGCCTGTCAAAAAAAGCAGTATGAAAAACGCAACTGTAAACTCAAGGATACACCTGGCATATTTGACATTAAACTAAAAGCATGAAGCAACACATAACTAGGTGAAAGCATAACCAAGTATAGAAATTCAGAAGCAAGTTCATTTTAACCAAATGAGATTCACCCATGGTAGTTATTGGCAAATGTTTTTCCTGTGAATCTTAAAAAGGACCACAAGGGAAATGATCAGCTTAAATGAATAATCGATTAAATAAAAACCTAAATGAATAGTCATATGCAACAGTTACATGAAAAATCTCAACTTATAACACAGGATAAAAAGCTCAGGTATTCTTCCTCTACTATGTCATCTATCATTACAGCTTCAAGCTCATTAATCTCAATACACATAGCTAAGCAAAAAATCCTCACTCTTTAACATGTTCAACTCACATGGTGTACCAAAAAGGTCCAGATCACTTTCAGGAACACTGAACTAGCATAATAAAAGAGTGAATGGAGGAAGCAAAACTATCTTCACTTAAGAAACAGGGACAATGGTCAAACCAAACAACAAAGAAAATTACAAAGGTAAAGATGTCTACTTTAGCAATAAAGTTTTTCCAATTCACCAGTAATTAACAACATTTTCACTTTAAAAGTTTACTTCACAGCTACTGAGCTCAACGAAGCACAACAGAGGATCAAACAAAGTTGTGAATGATGAGGGAAAAAGCAAAATTCCAAACTACAACACTTATACTCCAACAAAAAGAGCCGAACACGCCCTTAACTTGACAACAGACCGCACCCCGAAAACCAGTCACAGAAAAGCTAAACAAACAAACTAAGAATTGGGGATTGATAAATAATTTATATATATTAAAGAAAAAGACGCAAGTTTGATAGGTGATGTTCCATTCTCGGGGAAAAGAAAAGCACACACAATTTTCAACAATCAGACTTGGAAACAACAAATATCCAAAAGCAGCAATTACCACTAAGAGAGAGCTCAACGACAAGAACAAATATCCAGAGAAGAAGTGGGTATGGATCAAAACAACTGCAGATGGAGAGTAAACTAGACAATCATGGTGGAATCCATCAATTCAAGTGGAATTCACCATCATAGATTTAGGGAGAGGTAGGGTGTATAGGAGTGTAAGATTGAAAACGAGAATTTGAAAAAGGGCGGGGAAACGAGAAGATTGATCGGGGGAGGAGTGACATTAGAGAGAAGGGCAGAAGAGGGAGTGCTGGGGGCGTCGAGGGTTGAGAAGGGAAATACAGATTAGAAGGAGATGGGGGGCGTTTTGGGCATTCTAGATTTTCTTTTCCTCTGGGTTCCTTGGGAGTCGGTGTTTTCGATGGACACTATCTATTGTTTGTAGATTTTCAAGGGTTGGGCGTTTTAGGAATTAGTGTTTCTGTTTTTGAGCAACTCTTTTTCTGTCATTATCTATATGTCAATCGTGTCGGGGATAGGCTTGATTTTGAAAATTTAATATATTAATTTCAAATAATCTTTTTATCTTAACTTAACAATCCTCAAGTTATCAACAAATGTTAATTTAGAGCTTAAGTTGTCAAGTTAAAGTTTGATAATAATAACTTAACATTACAAAAACCAAAGGCTTACTCATATTCCACAGAACTTCAAACTGAAGCCTAATTAAAACATATGATTTACAAAGTGAAATAAAATTTTAAATAATTTGGAAGTTTTATAGTCTTCATGTGAAATCAATACAATAAAAATTATTTATTAAACAAAAAATATTTTGATTGGACAATCTACTACATATATCATAAATAAACTATATGTTATATAAAATTATTTGACCAACATTAAGGTTTACTATTATATTCATGTAAATTAAGAATTAAATACTAATCATAGTTACATCTCGTTGTTAGACATTTTTGCCCCAAAGGGCAATTTTGTCAATGTCTCTGAAGTTGGACTAACATTAATTGCGATTTTGGT
>JANIJH010000003.1:48320970-48332282 GCA_024520975.1 Erythroxylum areolatum
TCTCTTTTGTGCTTGGGTCCCTTGACCTCGCTCCCATTCATTTCACTGCTCTGCAGCCTGCCTCTCCCTATCTCTTCCATCACGTGACACTACACCAAATCCTAGAGAGAGAAGGTCCATAAAAAAAGGTGCTGTTTTTACTTTTTATTACACCCCTCGGCGCTCCCTCCCAAGTCCAAGCGCCCTTTCTCTTTCGTATTATTGTCCAGGACTAGCTCACTGTCTCACTGTCTTGTGTCTGTGTAAGAGAGAGAGTGAAAACTGGGAAAGGCAAAGGCATCTCCTTTTTGTTTGCTTGCAGCGTCTATCTGAGTCTGAGGCCTTTAGCTCAGTGGGTTGCACTCACAGAGATTGAGCAAGTGTAAGTGTTTGTGTCTTTGGTGTATAGTATTATAAGTAAGAAATATGCAACAGCACCTGATGCAGATGCAGCCCATGATGGCAGCTTATTATCCCAGCAACGTCACTACTGATCATATTCAGCAGGTCCTCGCTTCTCCTCTCCTCTCCTCTCCTCTTCTTCTCTGTACCTGTACCTGTACCACTCTTTTCTATCTTTTTGTGTTTTTTTTTCCTTGACTTTCTTTTTTTTTTCTTCATTGCATTTCAGCCCTAAGGGTCTGGTGTTTCTTTTTTTGATTCTATGCCATATTGGCCGATTTATCTTATTCTTTCTAACATTTGGGGACTTTCTATTCAGTTACACTTTAAGGGTTGTAAGTGGTTTTTCATTATCTTTTCCATGGTTTTGGTATTTATGTTTCCCCTATCATTCATACTTTTTCGAACGTGCGTTAGGTAGCCATCTTATTCTATTTGAACTTCTCTTTGCACAATCTGTTAATTGCCATTTACATTATGAGTGTGCTATTAAGTGGGTTCTTAATCTTTCTTTGTTTCGAAACCTGGGGTTTATATCATGCCGTTTGTTGCTGTGGGAAGGTTGAACACGTCTTTCCATTGTTTTCCCTTGTGGTTTTCGGATGCTGAAACTTCCGTAATCCCTCATCTTATGGTAATTTTTTTAATGGGGCCAAAGTGTAGCAGCTCATCCATGCCGTATCATCCATCTATACCTCTTGCTGCTATTAATTTCTTGGTGTCGTTTAATCAGCTTCCTTTTCTGTTAAAATTTAACTGCGATGTATGTACTAATCATCACTGTTAGAGAACCGGGTCTTTCACTGATTCTGTGTTAATAAGAGGAGGCTAAGGATGGGGTATTATTCTAACTGCATTGCAACAAAAGCGGGTAGGTTGTATTCTCTTTGACTACAAAATGGAGAGTGTTATTAGTGCACAAACCTAAAGTTTGTCTTCTGTTCATGGCTTAAAGTTTAGGGGTCATTTTTACATGACACTTACTTGGTTTATTGCCATAAGTTGGGCTGATTTCACTGTTCCTTGTTTTTTTGGGTTTAAATTTAAGGTAAAGTGTCTATTTTACTAAGCTTAAGGTAGTTGACCGGGTTAGTGCCATTGTTGCATTTGTTTTTCAATCTTTTATGCGTTTAAATGCATTTGTTTTTCAATTTTGTATGTGTTTAAGTTAGTGGTGTTACAAATTGGTGACATCAACTGATAAGGTTTCTCTGTAATAACTCTATTAGTGAGGAAATGAGACTGTAATGTACAAGAAAGATGCAGGTAATTTTTAGTAGTAGAATAACTTTTAATACATTGCAAAGGTTTCGCCCTGTTACTAGTATTGGAAGAAAACCTGTGGTGGAAATTATGAGTGAGCAAAGGAACGTTGTGATAATCTTTTATTATCAAATTAATTATTGGTTTTTTGTTTAGTGAACATACTTTTCTATCATCATCATCCCTTGATATTATCATTAAACATATCTGGAAAATCGAATTGCTAGGATTTATTAGTCTTTATTACGTCATCTTGCCATTGACAGCATGAGGTCAAATAATTGGTTTGGACTGTTATTTGGGGTCAGATGATCCATTGCAATGTCTCTGATGCAATTTCGTTTGGTTGTCCTCACTGAATCTATTTCATTTTATAGACAGTCATTTGTTTGGACATGTTCAATGCTAATGTGGTCCTTTGTAGATAGTCCTTCTCCGGTGGTCCTCTCCTAGCATTTGATGCATTGTTGTTTTTCTTTTCGTCTTGGCCATATATTTCCACTTGTAGGCCATCTTCCATTCTGCTCATCTTTATAGTAATATATTTATAACAATCTCAATCTAGAACTAGTTTTGTGCTGATCTGTAATTGGCTTCTAAGACAGAAAATTCGTAAAATTGCATACCTTGTCTTCTTGCATATTCCTGGTAATTTCACGTGTTAAGAGGGCAAAAGAACTATTATTACTCTACATATGCATTGTAATACAAGGTTTGTTCTTCCATATTTTGTAGTTTATGTTGATAGTAAACCTTTTACGTTGAGACCTTAGTTTAGCTAAGCATATGCTAAGCTATTAATTCCCATTTCTCAACCAATATGGTAAGGTGATTGTCAGTGATTGTGCTAAGATAGAGTATGACAATGTAGAGTTTAGATCAGATAACAGTAGTAGCACAGGAGATTTCACCAATACCCATTTGTGAAATACTAATCTCACAATTTTTCTTTTATGTAATTGAAATATTTGCAAATTCATAAGTTCAGATTATATGCTTTTATCATTTATCATATGTGGTGATTTCTTTTAGAAGGTCTAAGTGGAACTTTTCTGGAAGCAAGCCCGAACTTGAGGTGGAGGCTGCCTGGGTCAATAACTATCCCACTGGTCAAAGATTTAGCTGTCAATCTAATTATGAACTTGCTCAACCCTAGGATCCTTTTTTGGCATTTGATTATATGTGTGGCATGGGCTTGACTCAAAAATAGAAAAAAATAACATGTCAAACTTTGCTCTTTTTGCAAGTTTAATTGAGCCCTATTAAGGCTTTCTGTTTCTGCATATACTAAAAGGACATAGGAAATTGATTTCAAGATTTGTTTTCGAACTTTCAATTGCTTGCTGTTTTAATTGTGTTGGATAAGAACTGCTGGAATTCAACCTTTGTCTGAACATAGTATCTGCCAGGGAGACCATCATCTTGATTTATTCCTAATAATGAGCTTTTTAAAATAATAATAGTGACAATAGGGAAATCAAGTTAAGGATTTATGGATTTCTCTCTTACCGACTTTCAATTTCAACAGTTATTTTTTCCCCCTTTTCTCTCTATTACGTCATGTTGTTTATGCATGCAGTATCTTGATGAAAACAAGTCTTTGATTTTGAAGATTGTTGAGAGCCAGAACTCTGGGAAACTCAGCGAGTGTGCGGAGTAAGCACTGTCTATTCTAAGCTGTAATTTTAATTTTGTTCCTTGGAGAGGACCATTCCTACTGTTAAAAAAATTCAGTGTAAATTGAAATAACAGAAAGTTACAGGTGATGTTAAGAATCTGTTGAGCTTATCAAGTCAATTATCTAGTGAACTATTCATTGAGGTTCTTCAGTGTTTCATTGTTGGTTTTAACTATTGAGCTTTGCGTGCATCTTGTTGTCTTCAGTTAAAATGGTCTTATACCAATGTAAACATTTGGACATTCTGTTATATGTTTCTGTGTTGGAAGCGTGCTCTCAAGAGTGTACTTCCTAATGTACAGTTGTCAAGAATCAAGGCATAGTTTTTTCAAATAAACCTGATCTTTGCAGATGATTGTGCATGTAGCAATTTAACTAAATACATGAAAAACAAGCATCAGTAGAAATCCATTTCAGTCCATTTTTGTATTTCAAGTTCCAAAACTTACCCTTATTTTTTTTAGGAACCAAGCAAGGCTGCAGCGTAATCTCATGTACCTAGCTGCAATTGCTGATTCTCAACCCCAACCACCCAACATGCATAGCCAGGTACAGTAAGTTTTTCTGAAGTAGAGCATGCGACCTGTAGCTTGATTTCATTCTACCTGCCATTCCTAGGTTTACAAATTTGTGATTGAGCTGTAAATTTATGCATTATAGATAATGCTCGCTTGATCCTTTTAGTCATCGATTATGAATTAATACCTGAATTCCTGCAGTACCCTTCAACCAGCATTATGCAACCAGGTACACACTACATGCAGCATCAACAAGCTCAACAGATGGCACAACAATCTCTTTTGGCTGCTCGTTCCTCTATGCTGTATACACAACCCTACTCAGCACTACAGCACCAACAAGCCTTGCACAACCAACTTGGCATGAGTTCTGGTGGAAACACAGGACTTAATATGTTACAGAGTGAGGCGAGCACTGCAGCAGGTGGAGCACTTGGGGCTGGAGGGTTTCTGGATTTTGGTCGAGATAGTGGTGGTCGAGGAATGGCAGGTACCAGCAACCAAGATATCGGGAGTGCTGGGTCCAGTGAAGGTCGAGGTGGAAGCTCTGCAGGCCAGAGTGATGAGGCAGGTGAAACAGTGTATCTGAAAGCTTCTGATGAAGGTAATTGAGAGGTAAGGGACCAAAACTTAGGGAAATGCTTAGTGGAAGTTAGTCTAGAAAAGGGTACTTTGAAGGACTTGATGCTTATTAAACTAGTTGTATGGTGCCAAAAACACATGGTACGAGGGCTTAGCCCCAGATCCATGGCTTGGTTGTTTTTCAAGTTCAATGCGTCTTTGTGCTAGTTATGTAAATTAGTAGGTCGTGCTTTGATATTGACATGACAACTTGTGTTTGATTCCAAATTTGTTGGTTCAATCCGGTTTTATAGCACTTGAATCATCTTTTAATTACGGCTCACTAACTAAAGTCTACCAAACAATTTAAGAAACTACATTTTATATCAGTTGCCTGGAATTGGAATTTCTTTTCTTATCTATTCATTTTCAACTGAATCAGTGTCTCAGGTCATAATGCTTGCTACAAACTTTAAATAGCATAAAAGGATTAAAAAATTGTAATAAAAATGTAGGTGGAATTCCAAAGTTGAATGTTATATATATCAGAGCCAAGTGTTTTCGTAAAGCCAAACATCAGGAAACATGGCTAGTGCAGGTTACGGGTGTGACTTCCTTTCTTTTCTTTTCGTAATTACAAAGGAAAGAAGAAAAAGACGTTATCGCAAATATTCTGTAGTATATCATGCCTTACGCATCTCGGTGGATTAGCTTCGTGCTTAAGATGAAAAATCAACGGCCTGAGTCAAAGCTTCTACCATCTCTTTGTATTAAAGTTTATTTATATCAAAGCTTATTTTAAGGTACTTTTATTCCTTTCTTTCTTTTTCAAAACCTTAAAAATTTTAAAGTATTAGGCAAGAGGGTAATTTAACCTCAAATATTTTCACTTATGAATAAGTTGGACGATAATATTTTAGCCCTTCAAAATAAATTCTAACAATTGAAAATATTCAAAATGAACTGTAACCGTTTAGAAAATATTCAAAATTAGATTAAGCCTCCGTTAATTAAATGTTGAAGTCAATTTTTTAATAAAGTGGGACTGCAAACTTTAAAAAAAGAAATGGATCTCCGTGGAATTGCAGTATTTGTTGCTTCGCTTGACCTTCGACAACATTTGTGGTCTCACACTCTGGTTGGAGTTACCCAATAAACCTTTCTTTATCGCCGTTAGAAGTACCTAACTTATCTTTAAAAGTTAGCTTAAGAGAGGGAGGTTTGCACATTATTATAAATTGTTGAATGCTTTTATACTTGTCTGATGTGGGATTCCTGACACACCCCTTCAGTTCAAAGTAGAACTGGACAATTGATGAACATATTGGACAAAGGGACATAATAGGGCACCACCCAAAACTATCAAAACAACCTGATTATGATACCATGTTAGAAGTGCCTAACTCACCCCCAAAAATTAGCTCAAGAGAGAAAAGCTTGCACACTATTATAAATTGTTGAATGCTTTCGTACTTGGCGTTGGTGCAGAGAAGAGATTAAAGGAGAGCCTTAAAGTCGTCGAAGCTTACATTGACAAAGCAGTAGCAACATGCCAAGAAGCTCCATCAAATGATTTACTATCGAGATTTATGAGGAAAAGAGACATTGATGGAAACCCTTTTCCAATCTTCGTTCTTCAACTGATTGCTCTAAACTTTCTATTTACAGGTTTGTGGGACGTGTTTCCAACTACAAGGACAGTGCAACAAATGATGGATGCAATGGAGAGTATGATGGAGGATCCTTTAGTGTATAATAGCAGTTGGTATTGGTGAGGAAGACTGGCCAACCAAGAGCTAGGGCAAGTACACCTGCAGGATCGCGTTACCAAAGAACATTAGGGTATGAGAAGATAAAGGTGGAAGTTAAAGACTGGGTCTTGTACATTACCATTCCTAAAGCAAGCACCAGTAGAAAAATAAGAATTATCCACCAATTCAGAGAAGAATTATCCACCAACCATTGTTTTCTGCCAACTCCGCCCACCTCTGACATCGACAAGTCATTAACCCCCTCCTACCTCCACCGCCAGACACCACACCGTGTTCCCCACCCCAGTACAACCATTTTTTCCCGAGGTCCCAGCCGCATCAATAGGTAATTAGCCCTTGAACATGGAAGCTGTCATAGGATTATTTTTTAGGCTAGCAAACTCAACTGTAATGTAACTAAGTGCCCTCACTTGATTCAACAAAAACACTCCTCCAAGGAGAAACCAAGACGCTATGTAGGTAGTAAAGCGAAGCTTAATTGTTTGAAACAAGTAAATGGAACTAGCAATATATGATACAAATACAAGAACTTTTATTGCAGAATATTGGAGAACATAATCGACATAGGTCTGGAGGATTTACACACATATTTATATCCATCCAGCGTTAACGTCTTAAATGATAAACATTAAGTAGTTTGGCCGGTTACAAATGGTTTGGAAAATTTACATAAATAAAACTGTCCAAATAACTAACGAAAATAAAGTGTCTGTAGCATCCATCTTCGTTCAAGCCATGCTAGGCTCACGTCCAGCACATCAAGATGTCATGCAATTCAAAAACTTCCAGGTACGTCCAAGCCATGCAGCATTGTAGTGTTCCATGCAACATTGCAGCACTAAACACATCTACATGTAGCCAATCGAAACTCAAGCTATCCACCAACACATCTTCATTTTTCCAGCACCCACAAATAATTCCACCCTATATACTATATGGTTTTGTGGCAAGATACCATCAAATGACCTTACAAATTGTCAAACCATGTCACCTTTATGTTGCCAAAGTTGTGTAATATTGGTGTTTGCCAAACACAGAAAAGAATGTCTCACAGAAGCACTTGAACTTGAGAAGGCGCAAAAAGCTCGTAAGATGTTGCTTATTTTCTTTCTTCAATGGTAAAATGAAGACTATTGCACAAGCAAATACTACAGAAAAAAAAGTATCCTACAACACAATGCTTGATGTTGCAACTCCCTTTGAGATATGTGACAAAAATCACATATACTCCAACAAATTCAACTCAGATACCACAAGAATGCAAGAAGAATGAAGAACAGAAGAAATGTATATTTGTGTCTGAAGAGCTGTCGAAGAGAGAAGGAGAAACATTTGTGAGCTGAAGAAAAAAATTAAAGCCAAAACATGTGGGGGACATAAGACAATAACATGTCCGAAGTCAGTGATCTTAATACGCAGTTGTTTATACAAAGGCAAAGGCATAAACAACTCATAAAACTGTGTCATACAACGTTGTTACAAGCTCAAGACGCTGTGGTGTTATTTGCAAATGAAACAAAACTCAAAACGCAGTAGCACCTAAAAGCAAGTTAAAGGACAGACTCAAAACGCATAGCATAGGGAGTTAATTAATCACTCACTTGGAAGGCATATGAAAGCTAGTTGATTCAAGCAATACACATCCGAAAGTTTTCCTCTTTTACAACAAATACAAAAAGAAAATAGAAGCTTCAGTCACAACATAACATAATACAAAAACTTCAGTTTTCATACTCATTGTATTTCAGTCTTTGAGAGTGCAAAAAATAGTGAGAAGAAAAGAGATCAAAGAGTACTAGAGTACCAACCTGTTTGGGTACTAGTGAGTTTGAGTGAGACTTCCTACAGGTGTTCTAAAGAACACTCCATCTTTGTATCTTGTTCTTCCCTTTTCTTCTTCTGCATTAGTGAAATTTCTCCACCACTATCAAGTAGGAACCTTGGAAGTAGATAGTGATTCACTATCGAACCAAGTAAATTGTGCCTTCTTACTTTTCTGTTTTGTCATACTTGTAAAATTAACTAGTGTTTTAAGATCTTTGGTTTTGAAATATTAACAGTAAAGCAGCATAATCCCAACAGAAAGTGGTATCAGAGCATCAAAACCTCTTGGGAAAATTCTTGGACACTTTAAGCAGTAAAGACTCATCAAGATTCATCAAGAAAGTCAGTAAGTGAAAATCTTTAGTTTCTTTATTTTATAGCAAGCATGGTAGGCAAGGAAATGGACATATTTTTTTGGTAAAGAAGACTTTACCATTTGAAAACTCCAGATGCAAGCTCTTCTTGAATCCGATGACTGCTATGGTGCAATAGATGGTGAATATGACCTTGAAACTGACCCTATAAAGAAGCTGAAAATGCAAAGACTTACACATTGCAAGTTAATGCTTCACTTATCACCAACAGTGATAAGAAAAGTGCAAATTTGCAACAGTGCATAGAAATTTTGGGTGAAACTAGATGAGTTGTATTCCAAGAAGTGTCTTCCTAACAAGATGACACTTCTCGACAACCTTGCAAACTACAAAATGAACACTTCAGTATCCTTAGATGATAACCTAGACTATTTCTTCAAACTAGTACAAGATTTAGAAGCTACAGATGAGAAAATAAATGAGGAACATCAAGTTGTAGTAATCCTAAAGGCATTTCCTCCTTAATTTAATGCATTCAAGAAGGTAATTAAGCATGCTAGTGGAGAATCACTCACTGTAAAAGGGGTTTTAGATTCTCTTATGGAAGAAATAGTTGAAGGGAATCCATTTAAAAAGGAGGCTGAAGTGATGTTTGTAGAGAATAATTATGAGAAGAAGTCTCATAAGAAAAATAGCAAGAAAGGAAAGTGGAAGAAGGGAAGTGGGAAAGAAAAACACCCTAAGGAAGGTGAAAATGAAAAGAAGAAAAAGGGAAAAGCTAAGACATGCTTCTAATGTGATAAGGTGGGACACTTTGCAAGGGATTGTAGAAAAAAGAAAAGGGACAAGGTAGTTAAAAGTGGAATTTCAGGTAATATTGAAAAACCTGAAGATTCCAGTGAAGATGAAATATTAGCTGTAACTGAGGATTGTGAGGACCTTAGTAGAGAGTGGATATTTGACTCAGGGTGTACTATGCATGTCACTCCTCATAGGGACTGGTTTACAACATTTGAACCAGTCACTGCCAAGGTTAAAATGGCAAATTCTGGGCAGCAAAGGATAGAGAGCATAGGAAGTGTTTCTATCAACATGTTTGATAGAAAAAGAAGGATCCTAAGCAATGTCAGATTTGTGCCTGGAATAAAGAGAAATCTGATCTCGGAAAGCTTGTTTGATAAACAACGCTTTCAGATTAGATCTAAAGATGTACTTAGAGAAATCCTAAGGGATGGGAAAGTCATCATTAGAGGAGTGGAAATAGGTGGCCTATACTATATTATAGGCTCAACTGAAATTAATCAGATTTCAGAAACAGGAAACCTTGAACCAACCAAGCAATGTCATGTTCGGTTGGGTCATGCAGGCAACAAAAGCCTGCTCCATCTCTCTAGGCAAGGTCTTATACTTGAAAAGAACCTAGAGAAGTTAGATTTTTGTGAATTCTGTGTGCTAGGAAAGCACCACAGGTCAGCTTTTCAAAGGGGAGCTAAGAGAGCCACAGAGATTATGGAGTATGCTCATAGTGATCTCTGGGGGCCAGCTTAAGTCCCCACAGCAGGAGGGAATGTGTATTTTATGTCCATAATTGATGACAAATCACGAAAATGTTGGGTTCACCCTATGAAGAGGAATGATGAAGCACTGGAGGTTTTCATGAGATGGCATACTCTTATGGAAAACCAAACTGGGAGAAAATTAAAATGCCTAAGGACTGATAATGAGCTGGAGTATTGCAACAAGGAATTTGAGGAATACTGTAGTAAAAATGGAATTCTTAGGCATAAGACTGTTAGAGCTACTCCACAGCAGAATGGAGTAGTTAAAAGATTGAATAGAACTCTCCTAGGAAAGACTAGGTGCATGCTCCTCTCATCGGGTTGCTCACATTCTCTTTGGGGGGAAACAATTAGAACAACAACCTATTTAATTAATAAGCTGCCAACCTCAGTTAATGAGTATAAGACTCTTCAGGAAATTTGGAGTAAAAAGAAGCCTAGACTATCACACCTTAGGACTTTTGGATGTGCAGCCTATGCACATCAGAAAGAGGAAAAATTAGAGCCTAAAGCAGTCAAGGGGTTGTTTCTAGGCTATCCAGAAGCTGTGAAGGGCTACAAACTCTTACTACTTCAAAAGGGAGCCTATAAAACAATCATTAGCAGAGATGTCATCTTTAAAGAAGATGAATGCCCTTTGTTGAACAAGAATGCACAAAATTCTAACCTCTTAAGTGAAATTCAGGGGCACTTGGGGGCATCAAACCAATCAGCCCATTTTTATGTACCACTAGAACCTAAAGAAGGTGGTGCTACACAATCAGAAATTGTGGAGCCTCCAGAAGGCATAGCACAGTATGAAGAAAGTAGGGAAGAGGCAAAAGTTGAGGGTGAAGCAGCAGCCTTGCACCCACCTTCAGTTGATATGCAAGAGAACCTACAAGACTACCAACTCATAAGGGATAGGCAACCAAGATTCAGAATACCTAACAAATGGTATATTGAACTAGACATGGTTGAATTTGCTTATTTCATGGCTAAAAATGTAGAAAATAAAGCTCCAGAATCCTATGATGAAGCCATGAGAAGCAAGGATGCTAAAAATTGGAAAGAAGCTTGTGAGAAGGAATATTCTTCATTAGTGAAGAATAACACTTGGACTTTAGTTCCTAGACCTTACAAAGCCAAATTAATTGCGAATAAATGACTGTTCAAATTGAAAGAAGGTGTAACAGAAGCAGAACCCAGGATTTATAAGGCTAGGCTTGTAGCTAAGGTGTCGTTTGGTTCCACTTCTGTTTTTCTGTTGTTGTTTTTAGTTTTTGTTTCCTATTTTTGGTTTCTGTTTTTTTCCTTAAAAAACGAAAACCTATTTGGTTGAGATTTATAATATAAAAACTGAAAACAAAAACTTGTTTGGTTGATATTTCTAATAAAAAACTGAAAACAAAAACATGTTTGGTTTTATTATCATGTTTCTATTTTTTTGTAATTATACTATT